>ML807138.1:42433-59936 GCA_009831015.1 Picea engelmannii
AAACCACACTTTATTATTACCAAAACCCTTGAGGTAGGGCAACACCATACAATGGATCCTATTATGGAAGGGATCCTCTCCTGTTCACTTGCCTCTTCGAGGGGGCATCCTCCTATTGAGCTACTGCTCCAAATACAATACTTGAGCTTGGAGATTATTGTAACAGAGCGCTACTCGATTGGAGGTTGCCCCCTCGAAAAGGCCTGTGAACATTGCTTTCTGAATCAAAGTGCTATTTCTATTACTATTCTTATATCATTTCTGTGTTATTGTGAAGATTATGCTGGATATTTTATTGTTATTATGCCATTTCTAGCATTTTATTTATGTTCTGCATATTTTATATATCTAGTATCTTGCAAGTTGTATCTTGTGGAAATCACTTGATTATAAGGAGATGATGAGACTCTCCAATGTAGAATTTGAAAAAATATTATTAGACAAGTGGTCTCATGGAGAAAATAAGGATAAAGGGAGAACCAAGAGTTTATTTTCATGTGAAAAATCTATATTACAGGTTCATGGTTGTATTCATAAAGAAAATATTGTTGTTTCTATTAACCCTAGTTGCATGCATAATTTTATCAATGTTCAGTTGGTTAATAGATTGCAAGTTCCAATAAAGAATATTCAAAGCACACATGTTGAGGGTGAAAATGTTCAAATTTTTAAAGATTTGAAGATTACCATGGATAAATATGTGCTACATTCAAAATTTTATGCTATGGATATGGATGAAGTGGATATTGTTTTGGGATATCCTTGGATAGAATCAGTGGGTACCATTAATATTAATGTGAAAATGAAGTTTTTAAAGTTGTGGTACAAGAAAAAGAAAATCACATTGCGGGATGTGTCTCTTAGTAAGAAAGATGGACCCATGGAGGCTAGCAAAGAAGTTATTTCCCAGTCTGAAGTTGAATCAGAGGCAAAGTCTACAGAAGGAGATGAAGCAAAACTACAAGAAGGACATAATCAGGAAGCTAAGGAGGTCATTGACTCAAAGGCACAAAGTGTTACAGATTTGAAGAAAAAAGAACAAATTCCTACAATTGTTGTAAATCGCCGTCCACATCATATAGAGATGCAAAATTCATCAAGGCAAGGGCATGTGCATGAACACATTTATGCACCACCAGGGCACCAGACAAGAAACCGATCAAGAGGTGCATGGAGGACTACCAGCACTATGGGAAGAGCTCAAGTTATAGAAACAATCCCATGGCAACCCCGCCATGATGCAGAGAAAGATAAGGGTGGAAAGGTAGTAGATAGACATCATGTTCGACTTCCATTGGGATGGATGGATAGTCGTACTTGATACCAGTTGGCTACATTGCTTAGTCGGTCATATTGTATGGTTTCTTCTCATGTTTCGAGGATGAAACATGTGAAGGGGGATGGAATGTAGTGCATGAACACATTTATGCACCCCCAAGGCACCAGACAAGAAACCGATCAAGAGGTGCATGGAGGACTACTAGCACTATGGGAAGAGCTCAAGCTACAGAAACAATCCCATGGCAACCCCGCCATGATGCAGAGAAAGATAAGGGTGGAAAGGTAGAAGATAGACATCATGTTCAACTTCCATTGGGATGGATGGATGGTCGTACTTGGTACTAGTTGGCTACATTGCTTAGTCGGTCATATTGTATGGTTTCTTCTCATGTTTCGAGGATGAAACGTGTGAAGGGGGATGGAATGTAGTATACCTAGGGAGGTAATATGGGGTACCTAGGGAGGTACCGAATGGGAATGTAGTTATGTGTTATTAGTGGAAGTCAATTAATATATGGGAATGTGGTCATTCAATGTAAGGTGGACTAGGTCCACTATATTAATAAAGGCCCACTATGGTAGTTGGATGTAATAAATGTGAGAAGGCTCTCTAGAAGGTTCCTAGGAGATAAGGAGAGATATATAAAGAAGTGTAGGCAATGTAATGAAACATAGTGAATAATATTGTGATTGCACAAGCAAGGATTGCTTGAGGAGTTTTATCCTTCCATAAGGATTAATATATGGTGTTACCCTACCTCAAAGGTTTGGTAATAATATAGTGTGGTTTCTTCTATCTTTCTTTGTGGATCTATTGTGTATTCAATATTTGTGGTGATTATATTTTTAGATCTATTCAGGTACTTAGCGAGTGGCTGTATGGTATGTAGTGTTGTACCACCATTCGGCGAGGGGTAACCATTGAGCCCACTAGTGTTGTTTTTCAGAGGCAAAGGACCTCAGATATGTTTCCAAACACTTGTTGACAACTTCCATTTGACCATCCGTACTTGAGGCTTTGATGGTCGGTCTTAATTTGGAAGTGTTGCCCCAAGAGATAAGGACGCCACAACTCAACGGCATGCAAAATTGCCAACATTTCTTTTTCATAAATGGGTTTGCCCAGATTCCTTTCAGACAGTTTCTTGCTAGTGAAGGCCAAAGGTTGACCCTCTTGCATAAGGACAATGTCGATTCCTTTCCCTGAGGCATCACATTCCAACACAAAGGTTTTTGTGAAGTCGGGAAGGGCCAGAACTGGAGTGGTGCACATGGTTGTCTTCAAGGTTTGAAAATCTTGAGCAGCTGCTGGAGTCCAAGTGAAAGAGTTCTTTTTTTGGAGAGTTATGAGAGGTGCTACAATCTTTCTATAGTTCTTAACGAACTTGCGATAATACCCTGTGAGGCCCAAAAATCCACACAAGATTTTGAGAGTCTTTGGGTGTGGCCAGTCTTGCATAGCTTCAATCTTTTTCAGGTCCACCCTGACGCCATACTTTCCCACCAGATGACCCAAGTATTCTACTTCTGAGGCACCAAAAGAACATTTGGACTGTTTCAGGAAAAGTTGGTGCTGAGAGAGTAGGCAGAGAAATTGATCCACATGAGTAAGATGGTTTATCTAGGTTTTTCTATAGATGAGGATATCATTAAAGAAAACTAAGACAATATGACGGAGAATAGGGCAGAAGACATGGTTCATGAGGCTCTGGAAGGTGGAGGGGGCGTTACACAAACCAAAGGGTATGACCACAAATTCATAGTGGCCCTCATGAGTGAAAAAGGTGGTCTTGGGAATGTCGGCCTCTTTCATACATATCTGGTGATAGCCTGAGTGAAGATCAAGTTTGGTAAATAATTGGGTGCCACTCAATTCATCCAGGAGGTCATCAATGACAGGAATGAGAAATTTGTCTTTGATGGTCAGTTTGTTGAGAGCACGGAAGTCAGGACACATTCTCCAAGAACCTTCTTTCTTCAGTACCATGATGACTGGAGAGGAGTAAGGGCTCATACTAGGATGGATGACGCCGACAATAAGGAGTTCCTGAACCATTTTTTCAATTTCATTTTTTTGTGCAAAGGGGTGGTGATATGGACGTATATTGGGGGGAAGGCATCTTGGGACAAGGGGAATGGAATGATCATGAACACCGCGGGAAGGAGGGAGTCCTTGGGGAGTGGAAAATACCATTTGATGTTTAGAAATGAGGGCTTGGAGGTCTTGGGGCACTGGGGGTGTCTCTGTGGCTTGTATGGCATGGAGTTGGGCAATGACACCAGAATGACCTTTTTTGAGCAGTTTTTCCATGCGATGAGAACTGATGACCTCAGGTGAACCAACAATGATGCCTTGGAATTTATATTGGTGGCCTCCTTTGTCGAATTACATGGTTAAGTTCTGAAAATCCATGAGAATGGGACCCAAAGTCCTTAGCCAGTCTGCACCCAACACAATGTTGCAACTGCCCATGTCAGTAGAAAACATATGGGATTTTAGGTGGTAGTCACCAATTTGGAGATGCACATTTTCAGAGCGCCTGCCACATTTCATAGAACCACCATTGGCAATCATGATTTGGAAATTGTTGACAACATGGATGTAACAATGGGTTTCTTGGGCAATGTGGTGATGAATAAAATTGTGGGTGCTGCCACTATCAACCAGAATGATGACCTTTCGGTGCTTGATGTAATCGATTAACTTGAGGGTTTGGGGGGCAGAGTAGCCGGTGAGAGCATTGAGGGAAATGATCGGTTCCACTTCGGGAGGTTCGGAGGGAGGGTTTATGTCAGTGATTTTTGGTGAATCGGGCACAAGGGGAGTGTCAACATCCTCTTCCGGAATATCCTCAGAGATGGCCATAAAAAGCTTTTGTTCCTTACATTTGTGGCCTAGAAAATATTTTTCATCACAATTATAACAGAGGCCTTTGAGTTGGCATTCAACCATTTCATCCCTGGTCAATTTTTGGATCTTTAATGGGGCGGAGGGAGTAGTGGGGTTTACTGGTTTAGGGCGAGGGATAAAGGAAGGCTTACGATTTTGAGAGAAAACAATATGTTGTGCTTCTTCAGTTTTTTTAGTAGCCTCCACCCAAGTCGTAGGTTGAGCCATCAGGACATGGGCCTGAATCTCCTCCTTGAGGCCACTGATAAAACACTCTCGAAAGAAAGCATCAGTCATGCCCTCTGTTCGAAAATCCAGGCACTCAAATGCAGCTATGAAGTATTATACTGTGTCTGAGTGTTTCAATTTTTTCAAATGACCCAAATGGTTGGTGTCAGTGTCAAAGCGTTCATAAAGCTCAGTCACAAATTGGGTCCAAGAAATATACCCTTGACGGGAAGTTTTTCGCCATTGCCACCATTGCCAGCGTTCTTGATCTAGATGGAGAACACCATACTAGAGTTTGGCCAAGTCATATGTAATTTTGTAGAGAGAGAAATAATGTTCCATTTGGGTGACCCAACCAGTGGGGTCCTAGCCATCAAATTTGGTTACATCCACCCGCGGAAGGCGTATGTCCCGTTGAAAGTGATGAGGTTGAAAGGAATGGGAAGAAGTTTCACCTCCAGTCTTTGTATGTGCATTAGGAAAAGAGTCATCGGTAGGGATCTTGAGTTTGGTGCAGAGTGATGCAAAGACAGATTCAAGTTGGCTGATCAGTTTGTGTTTGACTTCCACCATTGCGGACTGCACAACTACATTTACAGATGCATTTATGGTGGTATTGATGGATGCATCACGGGAGGCAATAGTAGCACAAAGTTGTTGCACTTCTTGTTGGGAATCGAGGAAACCAGATTGCAAGGTGTTGAAGCGAGACTCTAGTTCTTGGCTACGGGTATGGGCCATGAAGATGGGTGAACTGAAAAGGGAGCGGGCGGGGTCAGAAATTTTTGTAGAAAAATGATATGGATGAATGTGATAAGGGAGAAGACATGAATATAATGGAATAGGTCTCAAATAATGGTGAAATGTTTTTCATATTTTATTTATTTTTTTACAGCTGCGGGGTTATACTTTGGTCTGAAGAATGCTGCAGTGCTGAAATCCCCAAATTCTTAACTAGAAATAAATGTGTATTTACTTGGCAACCCGAACACAGATGCATGGCAATGGATTTTTCCAGTTTAATTTGTTTATCTTTATGTTTATGTTTATGTTTATGTTCCCCAAGGGTTAGGTATTCAAGGGTTCTACAGACAAGGGTTTGCCCTATGCTATAGCTCTCTGATATACATGTGGGGTCCAACAGTAGTACTCGACCCAATATCTCAGGGCATTAACTAAGGAGAATAGACTGTACCCTTAGCCATACTACCCGACTACCCAGGTACTAGAGAGTATTTTCCTGAGTGTTGTTCTCGGTGACACTATAACAGTTCGACAGTCTATAGGTTTATCTAAAGAGGGCTTAAGGAAATCTAAGATGATCCGTACACAGGTGTTGTCTGATGTGCTACCACTCGAAGGGGTACCAACAGGGGTTACAAGGGTGGCCAAAAGATGTGCGCTTAAGAACCACTTGTATTTCTTGCATGTATGAATCCCTCAACCATGGGTTTATGCGCATAATGAAAGATCTTTGTGGCTTAAAGACACCAAAATACATCTCTACCTTGAAAAAAAAAATACTGACAATTTTTGCCAAGGAAAGTGCTCTGATACCACTTGCAAGATACCAGATATATAAAATATGCAGAACATAAATAAAATGCTAGAAATGGCATAATAATAGTAAAATATCCAGCATAATCTTCACAATAACACATAAATGATATAAGAATAGTAATAGAACTAGAACTTTGATTCAGAAAGCAATGTTCATAGGCCTCTTCGAGGGGGCAACCTCCAATCGAGCAGTGCTCTGTTACAATAATCTCCAAGCTATGGTTTTCATACCCTCGACCATTATTTATACTAAATATGTCTATTAAGAGAAGCATCTAGAGGAAGATCCTTCTAAAAGCGGAAGCTTCGATTAGGTCTTCTTACATCTGCCTTATTCTATTTTATTGAAATGCCTTATTAATATTAACCTTTATTACATCTGAATACATTGATCTACCTATGTGCGGGTTAGGACCTTAACATGGCTCAATAGGAGGATGCCCCCTTGAATAGGCAAGTGAACAAGAGAGGATCCCTTCCATAATAGGATCCATTGTATGGTGTTTCCCTACCTCAAGGGTTTGGTAATAATAAAGTGTGGTTTCTTCTATCTTGCTTGTGGATCTATTGTGTATTCAGTATTTGTGGTGATTATATTTGTAGATCTATCTTGGTTGTTAAGTACCCAATACCTGAATACAAAATATCACAATAAATTCAAAGATCTTTGAATACAATCACCACACAAGATATATGAAACCATATAGAAAACTACAACTTTATTATAGAAACCCTTGAGGTAGGGAAAAACCATACAATGGATTCTATTATGGAAGGGATCCTCTCCTGTTCACTTGCCTCTTAGAGGGGGCATCTGAGCAGAAGAGGCAAGTGAACAGGAGAGGATCCCTTCCATAATAGGATCCATTGTATGGTGTTTCCCTACCTCAAGGGTTTCTCTAATAAAGTTGTGGTTTTCTATATGGTTTCATATATCTTGTGTGGTGATTGTATTCAGATATCTTTGAATTTATTGTGATATTTTGTATTCAGGTATTGGGTACTTAACAACCAAGATAGATCTACAAATATAATCACCACAAATACTGAATACACAATAGATCCACAAGCAAGATAGAAGAAACCACACTTTATTATTATCAAACCCTTGAGGTAGGGAAACACCATACAATGGATCCTATTATGGAAGGGATCCTCTCTTGTTCACTTGCCTCTTCGAGGGGGCATCCTCCTATTGAGCCATGTTAAGGTCCTAACCCACACATAGGTAGATCAATGTATTCGGATGTAATAAAGGTCAATATTAATAAGGCCTTTCAATAAAATAGAATAAGGCGGACGTAAGAAGACCTAATAGAAGATTCCACTTCTATAAGGATCTTCCTCTAGATGCTTCTCTTAATAGACATATTTAGTATAAATAAGGGTCGATGGTATGAAAACCGTATCTTGGAGATTATTGTAACAGAGCACTGCTCGATTGGAGGTTGCCCCCTCGAAGAGACCTGTGAACATTGCTTTCTGAATCAAAGTGCTATTTATATTACTATTCTTATATCATTTTTGTGTTATTATGAAGATTATGCTGGATTTTTTACTGTTATTCTGCCATTTCTAGCATTTTTTTTTGTTCTGCATATTTTATATATCTCGTATCTTGCAAGTGGTATCAGAGTACTTTCCTTGGTAGAAATTGTAGGTATTTTTTTTTTCAGGGTAGAGACATATTCTGACATCTTTAAGCCACAAAGATCTGTCGTTACGTGCATAAACCTACGGTTGAGGGATTCATACACATAGGAAATACAAGTGGTTCTTAAGCGCACATCTATTGGCCACCCTTGTAACCCCTGTTGGTACCCCTTTGAGTGGCAGCGCATCAGACAACACATGTGTACGGATCAACCTAGATTTCCTGAAGCCCTCTTTAGATAAACCTATCAGCCACCGAATTGCTATAGTGTCACCGAGAACAACACTCAGGAAGATACTCTCTAGTACCTGGGTAGTCGCGTACTACGGCTAAGGGTACGGTATATCCTCCTTAGTTAGTGCCCTGAGATATTGGGCCGAGTACTATTGTTGAACCCCACACGTATATCAGAGAGCTATAGCATAGGGAAAACCCTTGTCTGTAGAACCCTTGAATACCTAACCCTTAGGGAACATAAACATAAACATAAACCCTTGTCTGTAGAACCCTTGAATACCTAACCCTTGTCTGTAGAACCCTTGAATACCTAACCTGCACATTCATCCATATCATTTTTCTGCAAAAATTTCTAACCTCGCCCACTCCCTTTTTAGTTCACCCATATTCATGGCCCATACCCGTAGCCAAGAACTAGAGTCTCGCTTCAACATCTTGCAATCTAGTTTCCTCGAGACCCAATAAGAAGTGCAACAAATCAGTGCTACTATTGCCTCCCGTGATGCATCCATCAATACCACCATAAATGCATCCGTAAATGCAGTTGTGCAGTCCGCAATGATGGAATTCAAACATGAACTGACCACCCAGCTTGAATCTGTCTTTGCATCACTCTGCACCAAACTCAAGATCCTGTTGACGGGAGAAATTGACTATCCGTCAACTGGAAGAGTGGATCCGGTCCGGGGTTGTCTAAATAACCCAAGCCGTTTGGGATAACCCACCCTGACGGGTTTAGCGGCTTCGTTGGCTGATCTAAGTCCCAGGAAAACAAATAAAAACTAAATTAATAAACTAATCTAAATAAAAACAATAACTAAAACTAACTAATAAACAAATCTAAACTACATATATACAATCTATTTCCTAAATCATACAACTATAAAAGTAAATATTTAATTATCAACATAATCAACTTTAATTACAAATATACAATATTTACAAATTACAGATTTAAATTAAAACCTGAAAAAATCATTTGTAATCTGTCCTAAGACAGCGAAACCATTGTTTTTTGATTTTTTATAGTTTTATGAAAAAGAAATAGAACAAAAACTATCTAAGCTAAGAAACTAAAATAATAACTCTAACTATGAATCTAAACTAATATATTTATCTAAACTACTTAAATAACACTAATAAGCTAACTATTAAATGACAAATAGCAAACTGACCTGAAGTAATGCTTCAGGCTTGTCCTGTATGCAGTAGTTGATTCAGCAGTTCGGTGAGAGGAAACCTGCACCGGATTCTCCACGAGCTTCTTGTAAACAGAAAGCTGTAGTGCTATTCAAATATCAATGACAGGACAAACAAGACATAAAAAATTACAACAATCTTATATTTTACAAATCTTCACATTTAGATAAATCCTTATGCAAAATTTGTACATAATAATTCAATTAATGATAAGATAAACCTGTATTCATTAAACTGAACTAGAGTAATTGCTATGTTTTTTGAATAATAAAAGAGATCAGATATGGATAACAAATTAATCAAGTCACATCAACCTGCAATAGATTACGATAGCTAAAGTAGTCTATAATCGTCTGCAAACTGATACAAATAAAACTTGAAACAAAAGTTTGATATATTGAAAGAGAAAGTTGTTATAAGACATCAACTTTCATCTCAGTCTGTATCATAAATCCATATTCTAGTTCTCCCACAAGTGAGGATCCTAGTTATTACAAAAAATAACAAGTATTTAAAGACCTCCCACAGGGTAAAACATTCCTGTGGGAATTATCAAAACAATTTATACAAATCTGGGAAAATATCCCAAGTTTCTGACTCAAGCTAACAACCTAAGACAAAACCAAATCCAAAGTATCTCCTAAACTGCCACATCATGCCCAATATCTCATTGTAAATTCGTATGCACTTGAAAGAGGACAAAAATAGACAAGATTAGAGGATATCTTAGTGATAAAATTGATAAAAATCTAATTTCTAAGACTAGCTATAGAATCTTGCGATTCGGTAGCTGGTCTAAATGTAACATAGAATCGTTTTTAAAACCAATTCAAATCCTAAAGAATTGTATTCAAACTATTAAACCAATATTTGATTGCTAATTAGAGACCAAACTAATCATTCAAATCGACACTGTTATCCTAATTTGAGAGCGAACAAGACTGTGATCAATCGAATGATAACAGAGATACATGTACTCTGTTCAATTATTATCACCAATTGGGGTAAACAGAATCACATTAGATACTTGACAGCGATGGAATCATTTTCACAAACTATTTGAAATCGACACAAACTGTAACCAACTAACAGATTTTCCATGCAATATTTTATGTCGCCTTCTCCATTAACAAAATCGTTTTCGAATCCAAAACGAAATCAACAGGATCGTTTTTCAAATTGATATAGCTACATTAAACATAAACAAACGATCATGCTAATCGTGGCACACAGTAATCACTTGCATATCCAATCAAACATGAATGAATCGAAATGGTTTGAGGCTGACAAAATCGTTATGAATGAATACAGCTCCATGATCTTAGCAAATAGATCTTCAACACAGGTCGAATGTAATCAAAATCCAAATGAGAATATTGATTCAATACAAAACAGAGTCATTCCTGGTAAATCGAAGTCAATCAGGGTTGTTTTGAGTTTATTAGATTACATCGTATTTATCAACCCAACTACTAATAATGACGCATAGCACATATAAAGGATCATACCAATTCAAGCCCACGAAATCGTTCCAAAATAAAACCATAATAACTAAATCAGAGTCGATAGAATCCAACCACAACAAAATCGTACCAAATCAAACATAGTCGTGCTCTGATTTTATCACAAAAACCTCTTATACAGGTAAGATGAAATCAAAATCTAAACGAAAACAAACCCCATTGATTACATTAATTCAAACCAATCGAATTTTTCTAAAGGGAACCATACCAAGTCAAAACCAATCCATCACTTCTACTAAGCCAGGCACGACAAAATCGCATAACCAAATCATAGCTACATTTGAATTTGGTAAAATGAAACTATTGTACAAGATCCACGACATAACCATTTTGATGATCAAACTATAACAGAATCATTTTAAATGTATTAAAATGAAACAGAGCTAATAAAAATCAAAACCAAATTTGTTATATTAATTCAATCATACTTACAAAGCAAAATTCATATCGAAATCCATAACTGGATAATTAGAAAACAACTCGGTCATGATAATTTGGAATTGACGAAGGTTGTTGCCTCTTCGACATTCCTGAAAACAATCGAGCCAGTGGTTTTTTGTTTCTTGTCATTGGTTCGTAGCCTATCGTTCTCCCTTGCCAGCACTGTCACCTATTCTTCTAATGCTTTGATCTTTAATTGCAGCAGGGGGACATCGGCATAATAACTCTCTAACCAGGCATTACATTGGATACATGACGATTGCTCGGACTTTGATAACACAGGCGAGGGTCTATTTAGGCCACCGGGGGTTTCATTGTGCAGTTTGATTCCTGGGTAGCTAGGGTTGTTTTTTAGGAACGGGGGAAAATTAGATTCAAAGTCATAGGTTTGCTTGGAACATAAGCCATGGGAATAGGGGTACTCTTCGGCTAGGAAACGCTCGATATCGGAATCCGAGTCCTCACTCAACACTATGGGCTTTTGGTCGACGTTTGGCTTAGGTTTATTCCAGGCAAGTCTCAATATCAATCGAGCATTTTTCTTACCTTTGCTGTCGACAGTAGGATTACCCTTGATTCTCTTACTCACAGGCTTCTTGACAGCCTCAATCTTGTCTGTTATGATGTCGGGTAGGCTGATGTCAGGGAAAACTGAGGGTTTGGCAGGGGGTAGGAGGATATGGAATGGGACGGGTGGCTCGACCATAGTCTCACTGACCACAACCTTATCGATTTGAACAGACTCTGAATCAACAAAGCCATTTCGAGATAGAAAGGCTTGCCAATTATCGTCGTGAAGGTTTAAATGATGGATGACGATGAGTCTGATCAAGCCATGATGAAACAAGATGCTATCATCCTTCTCACGTTTGAGCCTCTTAGAAATCTTGTAAAGACTACGCAAGAAGTAATGCGGCATGTTCAAAGGATATCCCATGAAATTCATCAACAACCGGAGGTGATAGAGAAAAGCCAATCCATACCGACCTTCACAGGTCACAAATTGTTTCACAATTACCAAAAGGTTGTGCCACCTGGGTTTGAGGGTAGAAATAGGCATACCTTTGTCACAGGATGTAACCTTTTGTGATACGAATAGCAAAGGCCACAACACCTCGTCGACTTTGGAGTTTTTAAACCATCGCTGGCCTGTAGCTGCTAGTCCCGTAGCAGAGCTTATGAACTTCTCATTCATCTCAAGCTGAATGTCACCGATTTTAGCCCTACACCCGTCAAAGGTGAGGGTGAATTGTTGGGAAACAACAAGATTGAAATCCTCAAACCTCTGTATAAACACCAGCCAACCATTGTCTTCTAAATCCTTATGGGCATTATCGAATAGCAACAAAGCTTGGTTACCGTTCGAATCTATTCAGACCACTGGTGCCATAGATAGGAGTGCACAGTGAGAAGAGTGCATTGTTAGGGTTCAAATGGAGTATACGCAGGGGTATAACGCTCACAGGATTACCTGAAAACACCAGGGGTGACTCGGGATAGGGGGAAAACATTTATGACAGAACGTACGAAGGTGGTGGAGGTGTTTCGGCCCATGCAGAACAATCATTACGCGCAGTACAACCGCCAACGCTTTTAGCTATGCATATCATAATGCATATGTGTTAAAAACTATGCCATTTCAATCAACCAATGGATATATGGTAAGTGGACCAAAAATTTGCGCGAGCCATAGTTTTACCATAGTTTTAAAACCAAAGCAATAAATCGAAATCACACCAAGGGTTTGATTATATGAAACATGTGTTGTGTGAAAAGATTTATACCAAGGGTCTAACCATAACACCAATGTGTTTTCATGAAACCAACGATCAAAGAACATATAAATCAAATCACTAATGCATCACAAACTCGATCAAAAGAATACCCTTACATTCTTGTAAAACGAAGTCATATTAACAAATAAAAATGCCAAATGAATAAGTATCTTGGAGTCTTGTCAATCGTATAACGATAAGTAAATTGGAAACACAATGGGCATATCGACAAGAATGATTACAACAATTCAGTGATGATTTTAATGTGACTTCGAAAACCAAGTTTTCAGGCTTGCAGTCATGAAAACAAGAACAAAGGTAAGTGTGCAAATAGCGCAAAAATAATAGTGTCGTTTTATTCAAGCATTGCGACGAAAATCAAGGTTTGCAAAACACTGGTGTAGGCAGCTTATAAGGACAGTATAAAAATGTGAATTGGCTACCTACAATGGTGACACACTGGTAGAAGCAGTTATCTCTGCCAAAAGAACAAATTCAGATTAGGATAATGAGAAAAATTCTAACTCAAAAACGACAACCAGAAAATCATGTAAACATCATCATTAACCAAATATTCCAGCAGTGTTTAAAGGATGAAAATTGATAACAGTCTTAAGACAAATGAGCCATGATATTAAGAAAAAATCCCCAATATTGTTGATAGAGCCACTACTGCCAGCAGGCGTCCATAGCCTCGACAGGGTTTCCATTTAACCCACTCTAATATCCGTGTCCTGCCCAAAAGTTTCGGATCAGAATAAAGGACATTTTAAGATCAAGTTATCTCATTTTTGCCAATTTTCATATACCCGACATTGCTTCGCTGCCAGCGGGCCTATTCAGTACCCCGACGAAGTTGTCTCTGCATCATGCACGCATTTACCCGCTGCCAGCGGACCTGTTCAGCATCCCGACGGGTTTACAAGCACTTCCCACAGCTCTTTTATTGATTTTTTTTTTTTTTTTAAAGACATATAGTCGAGCGGGGTGATGCTGAAAATTATGATATTTTAACATATTTTTTACAGACCTCATCAGAATTTTTAGAACTATCCTTTATTAAGATCTAGAGATGGTTTATTTATAGAACCAACTTTCTAAGGCAGGGAGACATCTTCTGAGTCATTTCCCTAAGGAAAAGGGACAGCGTAAAAAGATAATAGATGATCATGATAGGATTTACTCAGAGATCGAAATCAGTTCACTTATTTAAAACAACAAACTTTATGCCAATACAGATGTAAATTTCAGAAGCATATAATTGATGTTTATACAATTTTTTCAGTAATCATTTCAGTGAAGGAATTTTCTATTTTCTTTGCTTTAATAGTTCAACTTGCAAGTATGTGTATTTCAAAAAATGAAAACTGGTAAGCGCAAATGAGAAATCAAAACCAAAACGTCAAAAGAAAAGCAAACAAAAGAAAAATATGTACAAAATATACGAGTTGTCATCAGGCAAAGTATCTTTTCAGAGCTTGGCCATTCACCGGATAGGTGTCAGGCTACCCTTCTATATTCTGCAATCGGAAAGAGCTGGGACCCAAATTCTCAGTAATTAAAAACGGTCCAAGCCATAAGTTTTGAAGTTTCGTATGCTCTCCCTTTCCCTCATGCGGTTTGTCCCATTTCAGGACGAGTTCACCTACTTCGAAATTCCTATCAGAGGCAGAGTTGGAATTGAACCAGCTTTTAACTACCGATTGATGTTGATCTAACTTACGTTTAGCTTGGGCTCTTACCTCTTCTAGCTTCATCAAAGTGTTAATTCAGTTTTCCAAAGGGGGACAATCTTCTTCTTGTATTCTCTGCAATAGCTGAAGCGAGGGAAGAAGAATGTGTGGTGGCGGAATTGCTTCTCTACCATAGACGAGAAAAAAGGGGGAGTTACCTACAACAGTTTTTGGTGTTACCCTATCAGCCCAAAGAGAGTTTAACAGTGCGTTGTGCCAGTTTTTGTGATTTTCAGCCACCATTCTCTTGATGATTTTAATCAAGTTCTTATTTGTTGATTCTGCCAACCCATTGCCCTGGGGGTAATAGCTAGCGGAATAATTCAATTTAATTCCTTTTTCTAAAGAGAACACGCTCATCTCAAGAGAGGAAAAATAAGAGGCGTTATCGAATACTAAACAATCAGGGATGCCAAAACGAGTGATAATATTCGAATTTAAAAAGGCAACTACCTGAATGGTATTCATGGTTCTTAATGGGGCAACTTCAGACCACCAGGTAAAGTAATCTGTGGCTATTATGATAAACTTGTGCTGTTGTGAGGATGGGGGGTTGATTGGACCTATGATATCAAGGCCCCACTACTGAAAATGAGAGTCTACTGAGACGGGCTGCAACAGAAAGGCTGGCTTCTGTAACCGCCCTGATGCTTTCTGACAAATAGTACACTTATGACACAAGGCATGGGTGTCTCTAAAAAGCGTGGGCCAGTAATAACCGGATCTCAAAACCTTATGGGAAGTGGTGTCACCACCAAAATGACCACCATCTTCTCCTGCATGCAATTCTAGCAAGACTTTTTCTGCTTCGTCCTTCTCAAGACAGCGCATCAGTACGCCATCGAAATTTTGACGAAACATAATACCATTAACCAAATGAAAGGAGGCGGATTTTAATCTCAATGCTCTTCTTTTAGTGGGATCCAGGTGATGGGGGGATGACCCATGTTCAAGACAGAATTTTATGTCATCATACCAAGGGCTAATAGAGTTTGACATATCGTTTTCTTCTTGTTGTCCCGCGGCTGAGTCAGCAACTAACTTGCATAACCCTTGGCCTCTCACTATCTCTGTTGGGGTAATTTCTATGTCGTACTCTTGCAAGGAGGTGACCCAGTTAGCCCTCTTTTCTTCTAGTTCTTTCTGCACTAACAGATTCCTGACGACTGGATAAGGAACAATAACTTTCATCCTGGATTTCAAAAGGTAAGACCAAAAATGCTTGACTTCTTTGAAAATAGCCTAGGCTTGCTGATCTACCGCTGGGTAATTAAGTTCCGCGCCTTTGAAAGCAGAGCTCATAAAGGAAATGGGTACTGTTATCACTGAAATTTCGTCTGCACATGGCAACAAGAACTCCACATCATCAAAACAGCAATGAAGTCACTCATGGCACTAAATTAATTTCACAGCACTCCAGAAGGGAAAAAAACTCCAAAAATTGAAGGGTGATTTACAGCAACTTGATGCGCGCGCAGATGCGCGGGAGAAAAACGTGTTACTAGCGCATGCGCGCTCGACGCGCCCCTGTCAACACAAAAACCCGCGCATCTGCTAATTCGACGCATTAATTGCATAGGTCGGCCTCCCGACCGCCCACGGACCGGCCCCCAAGATGATTTGACTCTCAAATCAGAGTTGGCTCTGCAAAATCGGTGGATTAATGACCTAAATAAACCCTAATGTGCCCCTATTCACACTTGGAGAAGGTTACATGACCGCTTGTGAAGCTGCTATAAAAGGCCATGAGGGTACACTGTTTTGGCAAGGAATTCTAAGCACTGTTATGCTATCCAGATGGTTAAGGGCTCCTCCTTTGACAACAACCCATTAGCTGCATTCACCGTGAGTTCTTTCACTGCTACGTGCAGTTCATCTCATTTGTAAGGAAAGCATTGTGTTGAGGGCCCCGAAGAGCCTTCCGCTAGAGGGAGAAGGAACCTCTGGTCTCTTTCTTCAGCGTGCTCTCTGGTTTCATTAATACACCATCCTGAAACCATTGATGACCTCTGTGTCTTATGTTTGATGTTTTTTGTTTATTTTTGTTATTTTCTTTCAGTTGATAGTTAGATTGTAGTTAGTTTTGTTTTCTGGTAACCCTTTTGCTCCACAGCTGTTCTACCCTGCCGGACCCAATAGGGTATGCAAGCGCTCTCTATTTGATCACCTGGTGACCATTTGAACGTGAACAGACTGGCGACTCCGCTGGGGATTCTAGGTAACAAATCCTCCCTCAATTGGGTTTAATTCGCTTTCCTTTTTGTTTTATTGACTTGCAGGGACATAAACCGACCTCCGCTGACCTGTGAAGCAGTCGATTCACAGGAGGATCGAGAGAAATTTCTTTTCTATCACTTATCACAAGTGCGCGGGTATTCCACCCCACAGAGGCGCGCATGCGCTTTGGTTCTTAATCCTGTCCGTGCGGACGCGCCACATGCGCCTCTGTCCATACTAACAGCTGCGTGTTTGAACCAAATTTTTCATTGTAAGGTTTTTTTGATGTGGGGAAAGTCAGTTTCCTTCTCAAGAATGATGTCATGCATGCTCTAAATACTGCACCACTTAGACCCCTCAACTTATAAAGGGGATAGTCAAACAAACATAGGCACTTAAGTGGATAAAAATCATTTTTTCCCTTATTTTCTTTTTGCCACGTGGATGGCTTGCTTTGATTTATAATCTAAGTTGAACATCAGATTCTAAACACATCTAAACTCACATTTGGGACTAGAACTTGCAAGTAACAATCTTGATTATGCTCTTCTCTCGCGCCATCAAGTGATCTTGAGAATCAGAAAAAGATTGCGAAAACGATCTCATCTCCCTTTAAAAAATTTCAAAACTTTTAGGAGAGGACAACGGCTCTTTCGAGACCCCTCTTAGTTTCATTTTTTCAAACGCATTCTTGTAACGGGCCCATACATGCCCACATGTCAACAAAGCTAGAATAGTGTTTGAATTTCTACTTTCTTAGATCA
>ML807138.1:68181-92564 GCA_009831015.1 Picea engelmannii
CATGAGTTTGCTTCACCATACTACCCTCAGTCCAACGGACAGGTTGAGGCAGTGAACAAAGTCCTCAAGACCATGTTACAACGCACGGTTAATAAACACAAAACCAATTGGCATCATATGTTATTTTCCGCGCTATGGGCTTATTGAACAGCTGTGAAGACCGCCACGAGTTTTACGCCATTTCACTTAGTCCATGGTGTTGAGGCAACTCTTCCCATCGAGTGCGAAATTCCCACCCTTCACACCGCAATCGAGCTTTTACCTGACACTTCTCCAATGGAGCAACGCTTGCTGAACTTGGAGTCTCTGGATGAGGATCGTCGATCCTCATTACAGAACAACGAGGCAGCTAAAAAACGATCCAAGGCTACCTTTAATCGCAATGTCAAACTTCGATCATTCCACGAAGGCGACCTTGTCCTCGCCTACGATATCGCTCATGATACCTTTGGCCACGGAAAATTCGAATCACTTTGGCATGGCCCTTACATCATCCAACATTGCCTCGCCAAAGGCACATACATCCTGGCCTCCCCCGAAGGCCTCACACTCAAAGAACCCGTCAATGGGTTATACCTCAAGAAATTTTATACTTAGAAGTAGTCATGCTACTTTAGGTTACTTTTCTTGTTTAGTGTTTTTAATCTTTTTCCCCTACCCTCTCATCTAAACTATCCTTTGTGCTATTGACAGATGACTCCTCCACCAGCTTACCACATTGGTTACGCCGATGGCGCCAGCCATTGGACACAAAATCTCGCTTCGGCTGCTTGGGCTCTCTACACCCCATCACATGAAATGCTACATTCAAAATGGCATATGTTTGGGACCAGCAACCAACAACCAAGCCGAATACATGGATGTCATTGGCCTCTTGACTGACGCCCAACATCATCATATTTGTCACCTTAGCGTTTTCCTCGACTCCCAGCTAGTCGTTCTCCAGCTCAACAATGTTTACCGTGTACACGATCCGTGCCTCTTTCGCAAATACCTGCAGGTTAGACTGTTATCTCGATATTTTGATTCCATTACATTTACACATATTCCAAGAGAATTGAATCAAACAATAGATGACATAGCCAACATGGTGCTAGACTGGCATATATCACATCAAGCTACACATACATAAACATCTCATACATCCTGTCACAGCATATAAGAAACATAGACATCATCATCATCAAAAACAAAAACACATGTACCACATTTTGATCTCAAAAAAGTGTATACTCATATATATATTGGCCTCACCGTCCATCCGAATGTTTACATACAAAAAATACATCGGCCCATCAGCCCGTGCCGCATCTCGGTACAAAAAATCAGCTCACCAGCCTATATAATAAAAAAGGTATACAAAACTGCATCATACAATCAGGGGGCCTCTAGGGTACCCCCAGCTGCCCCTCCCTCAGGAGGCGGTGGTGGCCCACCCCCACCTGCCCCAGGCGGTGGTGGTGGAATATCCGCAGGACCACCCTGCCCAGGTGGCAGGTGTCCACTCGTCATCGCAGCGAGCACAGCTGCTCGCCGCATGATCGACCGCCATGGTGGCGGTAACCCGATGCAATGCTCTAGGAACTCCTCGTCCTGGATATGGGTCCACATGCCCTTAGGCACATCTTGAAGCACCGTCTTAAATCGACGGACTAGATCATCATCATCTACTCTGGCTACCGCCGGAGGAGCATGAGATGGCCCCACACCAGGGTCATCAAAATGGCGCCTCTGCGCTGGTCTCTCAGGCCCTGCTGGTCCCCCAGCAGCTTCATCCCTCGGACGCCTCCCTGCACGTGGCGGTCTCTCCTCCTCTCGCTGCGCAGGCGCTCTGAACACCTCCACCTCACACCCGCGAGGTGCCAAATATGCACATGCACCAAACAAACAAACAATAGATGGTATCAATGTCTATACATCAAACATATGCACTGTTATATCAAAATCACAAAATAAATCACAACGTACAAATACACAACATACCTCTGTGGTCAAAAACATCCCCAGGAGGCAGTACCATATCCGGGTCCCCCCCGGAAGTCCACCCCAGCATAGGAGAACTGGAGTATAAACTGCGGCATCTGCCGCCATATCAGAGCTGCCTCCTCAGCAAAGTAATGTCCACCTTCACCACCGCCACGACGAACCAAAATCTGGGACCACCGCCTCAAGAGCAGCTCCCGTACCCCTGGTACCTCTAGCATCACCCTCGGGTGCAACATCGACACCCTCTCCAAAAAGAAGGCCACCAGGATGGAGCCAAAAGTGAATCCCCCCCTTCCTGTGGACCAACAACGGTCCAGCTGCGCAATCATATGTGCATGTAGATTCAGACCCCAGGTGAACCTCTCATGGCCCACCACCACCCTCTCCATCAGCATCACCTCACCACCACTAATCCGGTGGGGCGCTTGGGTCCCATACACCCGCACTATCATCGCTGCTACGCACTGGTGCAACAAGGCATATATCGCACTGAGACGCACGGATGACCCAATCATATAGTGCTCGCCTGAGCAGTATCGCTCGGTGACCTCCTGCAGAGGAGTATCTCTCGGCAACACAGGATCTGCCAGCAACGGTGTTCCCCGGAAGGGGAGCCCAGTCAAAAAATAGACGTCCTCCACCGCAGTGAAGGTAATCTGCTCTCCTTGCACGAGGAAGCAGTGTTTCTTAGGGCTCCACATCTCAATCAAGAACTGGAGAAAGTACTCCTGGGCCAGCAATAAAGGGCACTCGAAGAACTTTAACAACCCACTGGCTGCTAAAGAAGCTCGAACTGCAGGCCTCGCACGGACCACCGCCTCTCGCAGTGGCTCCCAGTCCTGCTCACGCCACCGCACATCCATGGTCATTGATCACCACCTGCACACAACCCAGAGTCATTATATTAGGCAATTATCCAAATACATCAAAAGGAGCCAATTTTTCACCCTGAAACCTTGCCTCAAAGGCACGGTTTTACCACCCACAGGCGCGCGCACATGCGCAGCTGTTCACTATACAGGCACGCATGCACGCACGCTTGTTTTTCCCATAGGCACGCTCATGAGCGCGCCTGTTCAAAATACAGGCACGCTCTAGAGCGCACCTGTCATACTCACAGGTGCACTCTAGAGCGCGCCTATTCGTCCCACAGGTGCACACTCATGCGCGCCTGTCCAATTCACAGGCGCGCCCCTGAGGCGCGCCTTATTTACCTACCCATGCGCACACATGCGCACTTCTTCAGTGTACAGGCGCGCACTCATGCGCACCTTCCACTGAGTCGCCCGTGCATGTGTGCCCACCCTCTACCCAAAAACCCCCTAAAACCCCCGTACGACCCCCCGTACCTACCCTGCCCAAAAATGGGAAACCTAAACTATGTAGGATGTTCAGACCACTAACTTGAAACTCGCATGCCGGGAAACAGATGCCTCGTGCTCTCGGAATCACTCAATCTCCTCTATATCTTCTCTGGAACTCACTGTAGCAGCAGGTACAAATGAGGTGGCAATGTGGGCCCTACAGCTATATATAGGGTTTTTGCCAAACTTCCACTCACCATTCTGGGAGCCCACGGTGTCCGTTTTTTGAACCGTCTTCAGCCACGGGATCAGCGTCCCGTCACCTACATCATGGCTATCCCTGGGCCACTTTTCATCCTGAGCCCCCGGGGCACCTTTTTCCCACATCATGGCCAAGTACGCACGCGCATTGTCACATTTATCTAATACATGTTCATATTTGTTATTCTCTTCAGATATTGTTCACTTTGGGTATTTGGTTGTTCTGTGTGCAGGTACTTGGTCATCATCTTGTCACACCAGTCCTTTAGGTATATACTCATCACTGGCATGTAGTCTATCCCGTTGTGTTGCATTTACAATTCCAGTCATTCCCTCTAATATTGACCTTTAGGACACCCTTTTCCGGCTCTGCAGTACCCCCACCTCCATTTTTGCATCTACGGTACTGTAATCCGGTAGCATTCTCACCCACATGATTTGTCCCATTCATAACACCTTTTTTCACTTTTGACACTCATGTTGTTCTTCATTTACCCTTTAGGGATGGGAGTCCCGGTAGTCTTACATCATGTTGAGAATTAACCACATACTTCTTCTCCTCATTTTGCTAGCTTCCCATATGGACTCCCAGATCATCACTTTATGGTTATGTTCTTTTTTACCTGCACCTCCGCAGGATCATGAACCCACCATTTCATCCACCATCAGTTTTCCCATCTGCAAACCTATCTTCATTTCACCTACCTCATACAAAAACTCACCAATGGGGCCCCCACCCTTCATCAGTTTCTCATGACAATTCTGCCCTCCCTGGGGTACGCATTTCACACTGGGGCACCCATTTCTGTATTTGTACATTTACCCCCTAAATTATTTATTATTTATTATTTATTGTACAAACACCTTTACCTTCAGTCATTACATTCTTTGTCGTCACCGTTGGCGACTTGCTTTCTTTTGGCCACACGCAACCCATGTCACCCTTGCATTGGAGCAGTACTTATCATTTACCCTTGCCGACATTGTCCATATCTTCAGAGTACCCCACAGGTCAGTTACCTCTTCCCTCTGAATTTGTTCACCTTGTCCCACCTCTGGCACAACTTAACACCAGTCTTGTCGTCCCCCTGACACTCGACCTTGTTAAATGGTTGCGGCCACTGTTCCTCTTATATCTCCTCCAACCAAGGGCAGTCTTGAGTCATCCCACTTCTTGATTTCATCCATGTACCTCTGCCACTTCCTCACCTCAGTATATTCCACGGAGCACATTTTTGCTTCTGGGGGTCGCGTCCCCCTTTTGTCGACATCAACACACTTTTCCAGAAGGGCGCCAGTATATTGATTCTCATTCTCTATTTTAATGAGAGATCTCGGACGACACAGGGTGAAACACCATTGCTCCCTGCTGTTATTGGGCCCCATAACATTCGACGCCAACACTCTCTCATGTTATGGTGGGTCTTACTATGCGACTGTTGCAGTTATTTGTGTCATTTGCCGAATACCTCTGAACGTGGTAGGGCCATCAATGCCCACATCATCGTCGCTAATTATTACAACGATCATTGCCTATTATTCAAAGTATGTTCATTTGCAGAATTGTCTTCTGCCTTTATCATTACCGCCCCCGAGGGCGCTGCAGTTGTCTACACCAACATTTCCGTCATCTTTTTTCAGAGTTACATCACACGAGCATGGGGCATGCCCGCCTCGTCTGTACACAATTGTATATTTTTTCTCTCTCTGCACGTCTCTCAGAAGGTCGAGATACCGGTTCCTTCTCTCTCCAACGGATCGCTCCAAACGGTCCCACTCTTGCTTTCCCTTACAACCACATTCTCAGTAGAAGAAACATTGATGGATTTCGGCTATACGTATGCTCCTAACCTCATCCATCAGGGGGCATTTGTTATCACTAAAATTTCGTCTGCACATGGCAACAAGAACTCCACATCATCAAAACAACAATGAAGTCACTCATGGCACTAAATTAATTTCACAGCACTCCAGAAGGGCAAAAAACTCCAAAAATTGAAGGGCGCTTTACAACAGCTTGATGCGCGGGACAAAAGCATGTTACTAGCGCATGCGCGCTCGACGTGCACCTGTCAACACAAAAACCACAGACCGGCCCCCAAGGTGATTTGACTCTCAAATCAGAGTCGGCTCTGCAAAATCGGCGGATTAATGACCTAAATAAACCCTAATGTGCCCCTATTCACACTTGGAGAAGGTTACGTGATCGCCCGTGAAGCTGCTATAAAAGGCCATGAGGGTACACTATTTTGGCAAGGAATTCTAAGCACTGTTATGCTGTCCAAATGGTTAAGGGCTCCTCCTTTGACAACAACCCATCAACTGCATTCACTGAGAGTTCTTTCACTGCTACGTGCAGTTCATCTCATTTGTAAGGAAAACATTGTGTTGAGGGCCCTGAAGAGCCTTCCGCTGGAGGGAGAAGGAACCTCTGGTCTCTTTCTTCAGCATGCTCTCTGGTTTCATTAATACACCAGCCTGAAACCATTGATGACCTCTGTGTCTTATGTTTGATGTTTTTTTATTTATTTTTGTTATTTGCTTTCAGTTGATAGTTAGATTGTAGTTATTTTTGTTTTCTGTTAACCCTTTTGCTCCATAGCTATTCTACCCTGCCGGACCCAACAGGGTATGCAAGAGCTCTCTATTTGCTCACCTGGTGACCATTTGAACGCGAACAGGTACTTCATTGTTTTCAGTGTTCTTTTGAGTTAGGATGGCAGCGTAGGAACGGTCAGAAGAAAAAGTGTAGAGCATGAAGTCTTGGGAAAAGTCGGGGCTCATGATAGAAGGAGCGTCTATTATGGCCTTTTTTATTGCATTAAAAGCTTGATTTTCTAAGGGTCCGCAGTGGTATTGTGCATCTTTCTTAATTAGGTTCTACAAAGGTCTGACCATTTCGGAGAAACTGGGGATAAATCTTCTCACGAAGTTTATCTGGCCTAAGAAAGACTGCATAGATTTTTTGGAAGTAGGAGGGGGGATTTTAGCGATAACTTGAGTCCTTTCGGGGTCGATAATCATCCCTTTGCTTGACACAATAAATCCTAAGAGTTTACCCTGTTCTACTGCAAAGATGGATTTTTTAGGATTCAAGGAAATGTTGTATTTACGACATCGTTGTAGAACGACTCTTAAATGAGCTAGATGATCGGTTTTGTTTTTAGAAAATACAGTCACATCATCTAAGTAATCTACGACAGACTGATTGATTAAGCCTCGAAAAGCGATGTCCATCGCTCTCTGGAAAGTGGCACCAATGTTAATCAATCCAAAGGGCATTTTCGTGTAAGCATAGGTGCCCCATGGAGTGCGGAAGGTAGTTTTAAGTTGGTCTGGTGGAGACATCAGGACTTGGTTGTACCTAGAGAAACCACCCAGCAAGGATAGCCTCTCAGAACCAGATACCTGTTGAAGGATCTGTTCCA
This sequence comes from Picea engelmannii, assembly GCA_009831015.1. Taxonomy (NCBI): domain Eukaryota; kingdom Viridiplantae; phylum Streptophyta; class Pinopsida; order Pinales; family Pinaceae; genus Picea; species Picea engelmannii. The sequence goes on from ML807138.1 coordinate 75,161, forward strand.
TGGGTGGGATAGGATAGTTGTCTTTATCAGACACTCTATTAAGGTTTCGAAAATCGACGCATAGTCGGATTTCCCCACTTTTCTTCCGGACAGGGACAAGGTTAGAAACCCATTGAGTGTGCCTAATAGGGAAGATAATCTTAGCATTTAGGAGTTTATTTAATTCTTTTTTGACGATTTGTTCAATCTTAGGGTGCATTTTTCTCAATTTCTGTTGAAATGGTGAGGTTTGGGGTTTCATAGGAATGACATGTTGTATGATGTTAGTGTCGAAAGTTTTAAGGTCATCATACGTCCATGCAAATACATCTTTAAATTCTTTAAACAATTTAATAAATGCAACTTTTCTTGTTGAGAACACCCCAACCCTAAATTAATGCACTGCGTATTTTCATTAGTTCCTAAGTTTACTTTTTCATATGATAACGAGGAACTATTGGTTTTACAATTGACCGATTTTTTGAATTTATCTTGAAGATCGTAAAATTTCTCTAATCTAACTACATATTTAGGGATCGAATTTACCATGTCTGATGCAGATTCAGGAATTCTCGGATCTGGTATTACCGTGAAATCACGCAGATTGTCGTCGTGAGTGCATTCGTCTATCACCGCGCCTTGAAAAGTTTCTTCCATATGCAGGAAGCTAATAATTTGCTGATCATCGTCGAAGACTCTTCAATTCATGATATTGTTGGGAACTGCTGGTCTGAACAATAGCTCAACGGAGAATGCATCCGGGGACATGCCTTCTGCAGAAAAGAGTTTAGAAGCTACATTAGCTAATAGATCTACTTCATCATTATGTAATCTAAGAATAGAATTTATATTGAAAGCAGAGAATTTATTCATTAAATTCCATACCTCGGATTGGTAGCTTTTAAGATGCGGAGACAGACAGTGGATAGAATATCTTACATGTCTAACCACGATTTCGGAATCGCCAAAAACGACCAAGTTTTGAATGTTCATATCTAAATCTTTTCTGAGACCTTGCAGTAAAGCCTCATATTCTGCAGTGTTATTAGTACATTCAAATTATAGCCTACATGAAATCAATGTTTTGTTACTTTCTGGATAGATAATAACGCAACCTGCACCAGCCCCTTCTTTGGACTTTGACCTGTCAAAATAAAGAGACCAAATTTGATTTTTATCGGGTACATGAGACCATTGTGTAGAAGCGGCTGGCTGCACGTATGCTACAATCTCAGACTGTTGTTCTGGATTGGTGATAGCTGAAGCCTCGGCCATGAAATTGCTGAAAAAGGTATCCATCCATTGTACTTCGGGTGAATCAACAGAAGGTGTAAATGGTTCTTTGGGATTGTTCAAATCTGTGACCGTGAACTTAAGGTAGCATTCACGATTTACTTTGATCTTGTTGGGCTTGTCATTCTCTGGAAGCCGTAGGTGAGACCAGTCTGTCACGAAATAGATGTGTAGCTGCTCCGATCAGTCCCTGCTAAAAACAGACCATACACTTCTGGGATATCCACTACAATAATATCAACAACTTAATGAAATTTGGGGTTAGAAGATAATCTTATAAGTACATTCCTTAGTTTGCTTATAACTTTTACATTGGTTCGATCAATTTGTATGATTTTTAAAGTGGATGGTTCAACTTCGACATTAATCTTCTGGCATACAGACCATGGCATCACATTGGATGACGCTCCTGAGTCTACCATACAATTGTGCACGTTTCTGTTAAATATTTCGAAAGTCAACAAAAATGGAGGTACATTTCTGCGAGTGCTAAGGGTGGTAGTTTGTTACTTTTTACTCACAGTTTCTAAAGCTACTTTATCTACATTGTTTACATTATTTACATTATTTACAGGAAGGCTTCCTTTGTCTTGAGGATCATGATTATTCTTTGTGGAAGTCTTCTGAGGAAATTTGTTTTGAACAACCTTGTTACCACTTGAATTACCATTTTTTCCATTCTCTGCGATGTTTTGTAGCATTTTTTGTAGCAGAAATGGAAATTTTAATAGTTCATAAACAAAAATGTTAGCTCTTAACTTTTTAAGATCTTCAACTAAATCATAATCTAATTTGGGGTTCACATGACTCTGTTTAGTCTCAGCTGGTTTAGATTGTTTTGGAGGCAAAGTCGTAGTGTTTTCAGAAGAAGGTTTGTTTGCTGTCTTACTCCTAGTATTATAGGGATGGACTATCTCGAAGTTAGCTTGAAAGATGCTATCCAAGAAGTGTCCAAAAATGTTTGGAGAAGATTCTTCTTCTTGAAATGTCTCTTGTTCAGCTACCTCCTCAGGGATCTCAGGAGGCATCGAGTTATCTTGGGCTTCTAGAATTGTTTGAAGGGCGTATTGCAGACTTTCTAGATTAAGACCTTCAGTAGTTGGATTAGGTCGGTTGGTGGAAAAAGGTTTCCTGAATGGGGGCTTGTAAGGCCCTTTTCTTGACAAAGCTTCTTCGACTGTCTTTTTTAAATATATAACTTGATTCGATAGTTTTTGAACGACTTTAGTTAAGTTTTCTAAATCATAGCTTTCAGGTTGTGTTTTACTTTGAGCAGGTCTAGGGAGGATTTCGATCTTCTTTTTGGAAGAAGAACTAGTCTCTGTTTCGTTGCTAGTAGAGTCCTTAAGACTAAGTATGTCTTTTTCAATCTGGTTGGCCTCCTCGAAGGCTTCTAACAACATGGATTTCTTATATTGTTTAACCCAAACAACTATACTTTGATGCAAAGATTTAGTGTAGTATGCTATTATAAGATTCTCGGCAGGCATGGAATCCGCAGGGATTCGGTTCTTAAGTGTTAAGAATTTTTGATTAAAGTCTTTAACTTTTTCTTTTGGGTTCATTCTTAAGCTAGAAAGGTCCATGACTAGGACTTCTGGAGGCTTACCATCTCCGAACTTTTCCAAAAAGCATGACTCAAACTTTTCCCAAGACATGATGGTATGAGGTTGCTGGGCAAAGTACCATGTAGATGCATTGCCCTCGAAAGTGTAGGGGAACAACCTACAGACTACGTCTTCATGCTTGACATTGCGGAGTCTTATGGCTAACATAAACTTTTTAATGTGATCTTCAACGATCTGTTTAGAGTCAGGGTCAAACTTGGGAAGCCATTTCTATGGATGTTTGGGTAAGGGATGCTGAGCTCCAGGTACAACTACGACATCCTGGTCAAGCCAAGGTCTAGCAGGATTGTTCTGGTTGGCCATTGGTGTAGTTGGTGTGGAAGGCTGTGAAGGGGAACTGCCTCCGTCAGAAGAGTCCTCTCCCGAAGAAGAAGGGGATGATGGAGGTGGTGAGGGAGGTATTCCAGATCCTCCTACAATAGGAGTGAGGATTGGATCTATAGGATTCACAGTGAGGTTAGTGCCTCCGAGTTGTTCTTTGATATTAGAGAAATCTAAATGTTGGTCCAACGGACGATTTGGTTGCCTCAAACGGGATAAGGCACTATGTGTTCTTATGAGAGATTGGAGGACAATCTCTTGTATGTCACCACCTGTAGGATTAGGGGTTGCTGGCTCAACTGTGATCCGTGGATCGTCGTTTGATGTGGTTTCTGTTTGAGGGGGAATGTTGTCGTTCGAATGACTTCTTGTCACTATAGGTGAGCGATTAGGTGGTGGAGGAGTCTTACGACCGCCTAGTGCCATTAATTAATTTCAGGCCCTCCTTCTAGCGCCATTTGTTGACAAGCGAAATTGACCGTCCGTCAACTGGAAGAGTGGATCTGGTCCGGGGTTGTCTAAATAACCCAAGCCGTTTGGGATAACCCACCCTGACGGGTTTAGTGGCTCCGGTGGCCGATCTAATTTCTAGGAAAACAAATAAAAACTAAACTAATAAGCTAATCTAAATAAAAAAAATAACTAAAACTAACTCATAAACAAATCTAAACTACATATATACAATCTATTTCCTAAATCATACAACTATAAAAGTAAATATTTAATTATCAACAGAATCAACTTTAATTACAATTATACAATATTTACAAATTACAGATTTAAATTAAAACATGAAAAAATCATTTGTAATCTGTCCTTAGACAACGAAACCATTGTTTTTTGATTTTTTATAGTTTTATGAAAAAGAAATAGAACAAAAACTATCTAAGCTAAGAAACTAAAATAATAACTCTAACTATGAATCTAAACTAATATATTTATCTAAACTACTTAAATAACACTAATAAGCTAACTATTAAATGACAAATAGCAAACTGACCTGAAGTAACGCTTCAGGCTTGTCCTGTATGCAGTAGTTGATTCAGTAGTTCGGTGAGAGGAAACCCGCACCGGATTCTCCACGAGCTTCTCGTAAACAAAAAGTTGTAGTGCTCTTCAAATATCAATGACAGGACAAACACGACATAAAAAATTACAGCAATCTTATATTTTACAAATCTTCACATTCAGATAAATCCTTATGCAAAATTTGTACATAATAATTCAATTAATGATAAGATAAACCTGTATTCATTAAACTGAGCTAGAGTAATTGCTGTGTTTTTTGAATAATAAAAGAGATCAGATATGGATAACACATTAATCAAGTCACATCAACCTGCAATAGATTACGATAGCTAAAGTAGTCTATAATCGACTGCAAACTGATACGAATAAAACTTGAAACAAAAGTTTGATATATTGAAAGCGAAAGCTATTACAAGACATCAACTTTCATCTCAGTCTGTATCATAAATCCATAGTCTAGTTCTCCCACAAGTGAGGATCTTGGTTATTACAAAAAATAACAAGTATTTAAAGACCTCCCACAGGGTAAAACATTCCTGTGGGAATTATCAAAACAGTTTATACAAATCTGGGAAAATATCCCAAGTTTCTGACTCAAGCTAACAACCCAAGACAAAACCAAATCCAAAGTATCTCCTAAACTGCCACATCATGCCCAATAGCTCATTGTAAATTCGTATGCACCTGAAAGAGGACAAAAATAGACAAGATTAGAGGATATCTTATTGATAAAATTGATAAAAATCTAATTTCTAAGACTAGCTACAGAATCTTGCGATTCTGTAGTTGGTCTAAATTTAACACATAATCGTTTTTAAAACCAATTCAAATCCTAAAGAATTGTATTCAAACCATTAAACCAATATTTGATTGCTAATTAGAGACCAAACTAATCATTGAAATCGACATTGTTATCCTAATTTGAGAGCGAACAAGACTGTGATCAATCGAATGATAACAGAGATACATGTACTCTGTTCAATTTTTATCACCAATTGGGGTAAACAAAATCGCATTAGATACTTGACAGCGATGAAATCATTTTCATAAACTAATTGAAATAAACACAAACTGTAACCAGCTAACAGATTTTCCATGGAATAGTTTATGTCACCTTCTCCATTAACAAAATCATTTTCGAATCCAAAAAAAAATCAACAGGATCATTTTTCAAATTGATATAGCTATATTAAACATAAACAAACGATCATGCTAATCGTGGCACACAGTAATCACTTGCAGATCCAATCAAACAGGAACGAATCGAAACGGTTTGAGGCTGACAAAATCGTTATGAATGAATACAGCTCCACGATCTTAGCAAATAGATCTTCATCACAGGTCGAATGTAATCAAAATCCAAACGATAATATTGATTCAATGCAAAACAGAGTCATTCCTGGTAAATTGAATTCAATCAGGGTTGTTTTGAGTTTATTAGATTACATCGTATTTATCAACCCAACTACTAATAATGACGCATAACACATATAAAGGATCATACCAATTCAAGCCCACGAAATCGTTCCAAAATTAAACCATAAGAACTAAATCAGAGTCTATAGAATCCAACCACAACAAAATTGTACCAAATAAAACATAGTTGTGCTTTGATTTTAGCACAAAAACCTCCTATATAGGTCAGATGAAATCAAAATCTAAACGAAAACAAACACCATTGATTACATTAATTCAAACCAACAGAATTTTTCTAAAGCGAACCATACCAAGTCAAAACCAATCCATCACTTCTACTAAGCTCGGCACGACAAAATCACATAACCAAATCATAGCTACATTTGAATTTGGTAAAATGAAACTACTGTACAAGATCCACAACATAACCGTTTTGATGATCAAACTATAACAAAATCATTTTAAATGTATTAAAATGAAACAGATCTAATCAAAATCAAAACCAAATTTTTTATACTAATTCAATCATACTTACAAAGCAAAATTCATATCAAAATCCATACCTGGACAATAAGAAAACAACTCGGTCATGATAATTTGGAATTGACGAAGGTTGTTGCCTCTTCGACATTCCTGAAAAAAATCGAGCCAGTGGTTTTTTGTTTCTTGTCATTGGTCCGTAGCCTATCGTTCTCCCTTTCCAGCACTGTCACCTGTTCTTCTAATGCTTTGATCTTTGATTGCAGCAGGGGGACATCGGCATAATAACTCTCTAACCAGGCATTACATTGGATACATGACGATTGCTTGGACTTTGATAACACAGGCGAGGGTCTATTTAGGCCACCGGGGGTTTCATTGTGCAGTTTGATTCCTGGGTAGCTAGGGTTGTTTTTTAGGCACGGGGGAAAATTAGATACAAAGTCATAGGGTTTCTTGGAACATAATCCATGGGAATAGGGGTACTCTTCGGCTAGGAAACGCTCGATATCGGAATCCGAGTCCTCACTCAACACTATGGTCTTTTGGTCAATGTTTGGATTAGGTTTATTCCAGGCAAGTCTCAATATCAATCGAGCATTTTTCTTACCTTTTCTGTCGACAACAGGATTACTCTTGATTCTCTTACTCACAGGCTTCTTGACAACCTCAATCTTGTCTGTTATGATGTCGGGTAGGTTGATGTCAGGGAAAACTGAGATTTTGGCAGGGGGTAGGAGGATATGGAATGGCACGGGTGGCTCGACCATAGTCTCACTGACCACAACCTTATTGATTTGAACAAACTCTGAATCAGCAAAGCCATTTCGAGATAGAAAGGCTTGCCAATTATCACTGTGAAGGTTTAAATGGTGGATGACGATGAGTTTGATCAAGCCATGATGAAACAAGCTGTTATCATCCTTTTCATGTTTGAACCTCTTAGACATCTTGTAAAGACTACGCAAGAAGTAATGCGGCATGTTCAAAGGATAGCCCATGAAATTCATCAACAACCGGAGGTGATAGAGAAAAACCAATCCATACCGACCTTCACAGGTCACAAATTGTTTCACAATTACGAAAAGGTCATGCCACCTGGGTTTGAGGGTAGAAATAGACATACCTTTGTCACAGGATGTAACCTTTCGTGATACAAATAGCAAAGGCCACGGCACCTCGTCAACTTTGGAGTTTTTAAACCATCGTTGGCCTGTAGCTGCTAGTCCCATAGCAGAGCTTATGAACTTCTCATTTAGCTCAAGATGAATGTCATCGATTTTATCCCTACAGACGTCAAAGGTGAGGGTGAATTGTTGGGAAACAACAAGATTGAAACCCTCGAACCTCTGTATAAACACTAGCCAACCATTTTCTTCTAAATCCTTACGGGAATTATCGAATAGCAACAAAGCTTGGCTACCGTTCGGCTCTATGCGGACCACTAGTGCCATAGACAGGAGCGCACAGTGAGAAGAGTGCATGGTTAGGGTTCGAATAGAGTATACGCAGGGGAAGAACGCTCACAGGATTACCTGAAAACACCAGGGGTGACCCGGGATAGGGGGAAAACATTTATGACAGAATGTGCGAAGGTGGTGGAGGTATTTTGGCCCATGCAGAAGAGTCATTACCCGCAGTACAACCGCCAACGCTTTTAGCTATTCATATCACAATGTACATGTGTTAAAAACTATGCCATTTCAATCAACCAATGGATATATGGTAAGTGGACCAAAAATTTGCGCGAGTCATAGTTTTATTATAGTTTTAAAACCAAAGCAATAAATCGAAATCGCACCAAGGGTTTGATTATATGAAACATGTGTTGTGTGAAAAGATTTATACCAAGGGTCTAACCATAACACCAATGTGTTTTCATGAAACCAACAATCAAAGAAAATATAAATCAAATCACTAATGCATCACAAACTCGATCAAAAGAATATCATCACATTCTTGTAAAACGAAGTCATATTAACAAATAAAAATGCCAAATGAATAAGGATCTTGGAGTCTTGTCAATCATATAATGATAAGTAAATTGGAAACACAATGGGCATATCGACAAGAATGATTACAACAATTCAGTGATGATTTTAATGTGACTTCGAAAACCAAGTTTTCACGCTTGGAGTCATGAAAACAAGAACAAAGGTAAGTGTGCAAATAGCGCAAAAATAATAGTGTCGTTTTATTCGAGCATTGCAATGAAAATCAAGGTTTGAAAAACACTGGTGTAGGCAGCTTATAAGGACAGTATAAAAATGTGAATTGGCTGCCAACAGATCCCTACCGTTGACTCTTTTCCTGATGCACATACAAAGACTGAAGGTGAAACTTCTTCCCATTCCTTTCATCCCCATCACTTTCAACGAGACATACGCCTTCCGCGGGTGGATGTAACTAAATTTGATGGCTCGAACCCCACTGGTTGGGTCACCCAAATGGAACATTATTTCTGTCTCTACAACATTACAAATGACTTGGCAAAACTACGATATGGTGTTCTCCATCTAGATCAAGAACGCTGGCAATGGTGGCAATGGCGAAAAATTTCCCGTCAAGGGTATATTGCTTGGACCCAATTTGTCATTGAGATTTATGAATGATTTGACACTGACACCAACCATTTGGGCCATTTGACAAAATTAAAGCAATTAGGCAGAGTAGAAGACTTCATAGCTGCATTTGAGCACCTGGCTTTTCGAACAGAGGGCATGACTGATGCTTTCTTTCGAGAGTGTTTTATCAGTGGCCTCAAGGAGGATATTCAGGTCCATGTCCTCATGGCTCGACCTATGACTTGGGTGGAGGCTACTAAAAAAGATAAAGAAGCACAACAAATTGTTTTCTCTCAAAATTGTAAGCCTTCCTTTATCCCTCGCCCTAAACTAGTAAACACCACTACTCCCTCTGCCCCATTAAAGATCCAAAAATTGACCAGGGATGAAATGGATGAATACCAACTCAAAGGCCTCTATTATAATTGTGATGACAAATATTTCCTAGGCCACAAACGTAAGGAACAACAACTTTTTATGGCCATCTCCGAGGATATTCCAGAAGAGGATGTTGACACTCCCCTTGTGCCCAAGTCACTAGAAATCACTGACATAAACCCTCCCTCTGACCCTCCTGAAGTGGAACTGATCATTTCCCTCAATGCTCTCACTGGCTTCTCTGCCCCCCAAACCCTCAAGTTAATCGGTTACATCAAGCACCGAAAGGTCATCATTCTGGTTGATGGTGGTAACACCCACAATTTTATTCATCACCGCATTGCCCAAGAAACCCATTGCTACATCCATGCTGTCAACAATTTCCAAATCATGATTACCAATGGTGGTTCTATGAAATGTGGTGAGCGCTGTGAAAATGTGCATCTCCAAATCGGTGACTACCACCTAAAATCCCATATGTTTTCTATTGACATGGGCAGTTGCGACATTGTGTTGGGTGCAGACTGGCTAAGGACTTTGGGTCCCATTCTCATGGATTTTTAGAACTTAACCATGCAATTTGACTAAGGAGGCCACCAATATAAATTCCAAGGCATCACTGCTGGTTCACCTGAGGTCATCAGTTCTCATCGCATGGAAAAACTGCTCAAAAAAGGTCATTCTGGTGTCATTGCCCAACTCCACGCCATACAAGCCATAGAGACACCCCCAATGCCCCAAGACCTCCAATCCCTCCTTTGTAAACATCAAACGGTATTTTTCATTCCCCAAGGACTCCCTCCTTCCTGCGTTGTTCATGATCATTCCATTCCCCTTGTCCCAGGAAGCCTTCCCCCCATTATACATCCATATCGCCACCCCTTTGCACAAAAAAATGAAATTGAAAAAATGGTCTAGGAACTCCTTATTGTCGGCGTCATCCATCCTAGTACGAGCCCTTACTCCTCTCTACTCATCATGGTACTGAAGAAACAAGGTTCTTGGAGAATGTGTCCTAACTTCCGTGCTCTCAACAAACTGACCATCAAAGACAAATTTCCCATTCCTGTCATTGATGACCTCTTGGATGAATTGAGTGGCAGCCAATTCTTTACCAAACTTGATCTTCGCTCGGGATATCACCAGATACGTATGAAAGAGGCCGACATTCCCAAGACCACCTTTCGCACTCATGAGGGCTACTATGAGTTTTTGGTCATGCCCTTTGGTTTGTGTAATGCCCTCTCCACCTTCTAGAGCCTCATGAACCATGTCTTCCGCCCTTTTCTTCATCATTTTGTCTTAGTTTTCTTTGATGATATCCTCATCTATAGAAAAACATGGACAAACCATCTTACTCATGTGGATCAAGTTCTCTGCCTACTCTCTCAGCACCAACTTTTCCTAAAACAGTCCAAATGTGCTTTTGGTGCCTCAGAAGTAGAATACTTGGGTCATCTGGTGGGAAAGGATGGCATCAGGGTGGACCAAAAAAAGATTGAAGCTATGCAAGATTGGCTGCACCCAAAGACTCTCAAAAGCTTGCGTGGATTTTTGGGCCTCACAGGGTATTATTGCAAGTTCATTAAGAACTATGGAAAGATTGCAGCACCTCTCACGACTCTCCTAAAAAAGAACTCTTTCACTTGGACTCCAGAAGCTAGTCAAGATTTTTAAACCTTGAAGACGACCATGTGCACCACTCCGGTTCTGGCCCTTCCCGACTTCACAAATACCTTTGTGTTGGAATGTGATGCCTCAGGGAAAGGAATCGACGCTGTCCTTATGCAAGAGGGTCGACCTTTGGCCTTCACTAGCAAGCAACTGTCTGAAAGGAATATGGGCAAACCCATTTATAAAAAATAAAATTTGGCGATTCTGCATGTTGTTGAGTTGTGGCGTCCTTATCTCTTGGGGCAACGCTTCCAAATCAAGACCGACCATCAAAGCCTCAAGTAATTTCTGGAACAACACATTTCCTCCCAGGAACAACAAAAATGGGTGACTAAGCTCTTTGGATATGATTATGAGATCATTTACAAGAAGGGAAAAGACAATGTCATGGCGAATGCACTGTCCCAGAAATATGAAGATGAAGGATCCCTTTTTTCTCTTTCCTTCATTGTATCCAATTGGCTCCAAGCTGTGCGCTAGGAATGACTTCAAGATCCCAAAAGTTTGCATTTGATCCATCAATTGCAGAATAAGGCTCCAGCTCCCCTAGGGTACTCCTAGCTCCAGGATGAGCTTCAATACAAAGGACACTTGTATTTAAGTAAACAATCCAAGCTCAAATCCACGGTGCTTTCTGAGCTTCATACTACACCCACAACGGGGCACTTAGGGTTCACCAAAACATATAACCGAGTCAAACGTTCTTTTTTCTGGGATGGTATGAAACAGGACATCCGTAAGTTTGTTGCTGAATTTGAGGTGTGTCAACACAAAAAGGGTGAAACAATCAAATCTCCATGCACCCTCCAACTACTTTTGATTCCCCCTGCTATTTGGAAGGATATCTCTATGGAATTTATTACAGGGTTACCCCAATCGGGGAATAAATTAGTCATAATGGTGGTGGTGGATCGCCTTTCCAAGTATGCTCATTTTTGCCCCCTTCACCACCCATTTACTGCATCCACGATGGCTCAAATTTTCATGGACCAGGTCTTCAAGCTTCATGGCATGCCGCACTCTATTGTTTCTGATCGAGATCCAACTTTCACAAGCAATTTTTGGCAAGAACTATTTAAGCTACAAGGCACACAATTGCATCTCAACTCAGCTTATCATCCCCAGACGGATGGTAAAACAGAAGTTGTCAACAAGTGTTTGGAAACATATCTGAGGTGCTTTGCCTCTGAAAAAAAACACCAGTGGGCTCAATGGTTACCCCTCGCCAAATGGTGGTACAACACTACATACCATACAACCACTCAGATGACTCCTTTTGAAGTGGTATATGGACATAAGCCACTTTCAGTTCTCTCATACTTACCGGGTACCTCGAAGGTCCAGGTAGTTAACCCAACACTTACAGTCCGCGAGGATATCCTTCATACCCTTAAAGAGAACTTGGTCATGGCACATAATATAATGAAGCAACAAGCAGATCAAGGTCGCTCTGAATGTCAATTTGCAGAAGGGGATCAGGTGTTTCTGAGACTGCAACCATACAAACAAACTTCGCTCAAGGCCGAGCATTGTCAGAAGCTAGCACCCAAATTTTATGGCCCTTACACAGTTCTCAAGCATGTGGGATAAGCCGCATATCAATTATCTCTGCCCAGTCAGTCGAAGCTATATCCTGTTTTTCATGTTTCATTCTTGAAGAAGGTGATTCGAACCAGGTGCCAAATTGAAACCAACCTTCCAGAGTTAGATGAAGAAGGATCCATTTGGCTACATCCAGAAGAAGTTTTGGACTAGCGTGAGCGTCGCCTACATCAGAGAACCATCAAGGAAGTTCTAGTACAGTGGAAAGATATGACTCTAGCATATGCCACTTGGGAACCAGCTACCATTCTGCAACAGTTTCCACATCTCAAGCCTTGAGGACAAGGCTGTTTTTAAGGGGCAGACATGTTAAGGTCCTAACCCGCACATAGGTAGATCAATGTATTCGGATGTAATAAAGGTCAATATTAATAAGGCCTTTCAATAAAATAGAATAAGGCAGATGTAAGAAGACCTAATAGAATCTTCCACTTCTAGAAGGATCTTCCTCTAGATGCTTCTCTTAATAGACATATTTAGTATAAATAAGGGTCGAGGGTATGAAAACCATAGCTTGGAGATTATTGTAACAGAGCGCTGCTCGATTTGAGTTTTCCCCCTCGAAGAGGCCTGTGAACATTGCTTTCTGAATCAAAGTGTTATTTCTATTACTATTCTTATATCATTTCTGTGTTATTGTGAGGATTATGCTGGATATTTTACTGTTATTCTACCATTTCTAGCATTTTATTTCTGTTCTGCATATTTTATATATCTGGTATCTTGCAGTTTCTCTCCTTGGTTGAGTGCTTTGCAGCTAAATACAACCAAATTGATCTGCCAGTTTGATGTTGGCTTTAGTGTTTCGTCTTAATCTCCATATTCTATGCAATTGTTATCTTATAACATGGAAAGAGAAATATTGATATTTCTTTCTTTGCCTCGTACAAGTCTCTTTTTTGATTATCCTGCAATATTATTATGAATAATGTGACTCGTTGTAAATTAGATTTGCTGCCTTAGTTGTTGGTATGGAAATGGTCGTTCGCCGAAGTAGTTAATAAATTAATACTAGAGCAACTAGATCGAATTCACCTAGAATTGGATCCATAACATCCTTTCATGATCCTGTCAGTATGTGATGTACAGATCCATAACAGGAGACAAGTATACAAATCTAACAACAGGGGGGCGCACATTAAACTACCAAAGCGTTGAGATGTATACAAAGCGATTCTTAATAGAAGCAGACTGTTATTGGATGTATTATAAATGATAAGTATTGCAAAAATTGTTTTAGGAAGAAGCCAAGGGTGTATGTGAAGGAATGAATCGGTTAAAAAACTTATCATATATGTAGGTTCGCATTTCTCTCGACACATGACACTTTCAACAGCTAGTACATGGCAATAAATGTATTATTTTTGTATAACACGACAACACATGTATATGCAACCACACATGACAAGCTAGCTATGATTTGTCATTTATCATTGAGTTCACTTCATGGATGGATTAGCTTAAGAAAAAGGGCCTAAATTGTTATCTCTTTCAAAAATTGAAAACATGGCTTATATTATATTCTCTTTTAAAAATATTTAAAACATACCTTACTCAATATATTCTCTTTTAAAAATATTTAAAACATACCTTACTCCGTATGAAATATATAACATATAACATGTATACTTATATATAAAATATATTGAAAAAACCAAACATATATAATATTTAAACGTATAAAGATTCACATATCAATTTTAGTATTAAAAAAACCAAACATATATATAAATATATAAAAGTATAGTTAATACATCTAAAATTAAAATTAATCTAAAGATATAAACGTATAGTTAATACATCTAAAATGAAAATTAATCTTCACCACATTGATTTGATTGCGGGACTAAAAAATTCTATAAATAATTGCAGTCAGTATTGCATAGACAAAAAGTGATACATATCCCTTTGATATTAGTTTTAAACAATTATTTTCGGATATTACTTCCACGCCCATATTTTAAATCAATTGTTTGTGTGTGTTTCTTTCAATTCAAACCATCTTATAGTAGGCTAGAGCCTCTTGCATTAAAGGTACATACATGAACTACTTTAATTGACAAAGGAATGAATGTTGTAGGCTAACAGAGATTGCATTTGTAGGATCATAAGCACATAAGTGTCGTTTAGTTCACATCTCTATGTTCACAACGGTTAAGAGAAGGAAAGTCAGACAATCAACGTCCCTCTTGTCTTGTTCTGCTCATGTGAATTGGCCCATGTTAATTCGTTCATGACGACTCTTTTAACATTACCTTTATAACTCAGTGGTACATCGTCAGTCATGTTAAATGAAGTTCCGTACTTCGATCCTGCTTGGAGACATTGATGCAATTTTTTTTTATGATTATTATTTGCTTTTGTTTAATCTCACAGTCATACAGAATGAAATGATCTAGTCCTTGGACGCCTTGCACTGGAATCATGTAAAAATATAAACAATTGTATTTTACTTTAATCTAAAGAAAAAAATCTAAAAAATTGTATTTTACTTTAATGAGCCACTATTCATTATACGTTTGGTGGTCTGAGTTACACATGTTTCTTATGAGATTTCACAAAATATTTTAAAAATTTGGATTTGCAACGTTATATTAGCCTATCTTGCAGAAAAAATAAAAGAACAACATTTATTCACAATCTATAACTAAAGTAACTAAACTCTATGTATGTATTTATGTTTCTTCACCAAAACTAAACCAAGGGTCAAGTTCGAGATTTGAAATAACTTTACACATGTTTATCTTATGTTTATCTTAATGCATGCCAACTACTCTATGTGGCCTGTCTTGTTACAGATGTGGCGGGGGCTATAAAGTCTATAACAACAAATAAATTTGGGAAAGTAAATAGTGTCGGGGTTAATACATACTCATTTTTAAGCAGGATTGCAAAAGAATATCATATTTATAGATATAGTATTGAATGCATATGTATAACTTTTATTTTATTATAACTGCATAGAGGCAGGTATACGCTGCCATGCAACCTTATTTCATATCTTGGAATTAGAGATTTGCATTTGTATTAAGTGTAGCTAAGTTAATATGAAGGTGAGGTTATTTTTTTAGAATTGGACGCTCTAACAAATGAGTATGATAGGTGACATAAGGAAGATCCAAGACAATGAATTGATATACTGAAGATGAAGACAAGGGCATCCATGATCTGAATCATTGTATAAGATGAAGACATTATTCCTATAATGTGTGACATTATCTATTGCTTATGATTTGTATCCTTGTGTGGCAATATTTTGTGATGAAAAATCATTCCTAAGTATATTGGGTAAAGTGTGGTGTAGTTGGAAGGGAAATTTAGCTACATGATTTGTTCCCTTTAATTTTTCCTTGATGAAATAATATTTGACGAATGCATTATAAGTCCTCATTGGTAGGTGCATAAAGAATTTACAAGATTGACTTGGATACATCCCATATACAGACTATTGTCCTGGAGAACTGGCAAGCGTTGTAGTTGGGTACATAGGTGTATTGATAAATGGAAATATGTCCATAGGATGGCCAATTGTTAAATATTTACAGTTAGGTTGATGTTAGGCCCTAGAGTACAATTTCTCAATTAATCTGTGTGCTACTAGTGGTACGGTTGGTTCCTATCTGGTATGTCTTTGAGATAACAATGCTACTGTTAAGCCCTAATGTTGGCTCATTACCCCTTAATTGGGGCATATTATATTAGTAATTTTATTTTATTTATGTCGGATTTAGGCCATTAGTTGTAATTATACCTCCTAGTCTCCTATATATACCAAAGAGACATATTCATTTTGAATCATCTTGTACTTGAACATTTAAGTGGGGTAAAAGGAGGTTGCCCCCTTGAAGAGGCTTATTATCTGAAATTATCTCTGTTTCAAGGCTTTGAGTACTTTTCCTGAGGTTTTTCCATGCTATATTGATGTTTGGTTCTTAACATATGGTATCAGAGCTCAAGGTCTTGGGGTTTCGCTGCTACATCTAAGACACCGTGGCATTTTCGCTATAAATTTTTTTATACAATGTTTCAGAAGGAACTCCTTGGAGGGTATTTAATAGATGGATCAAGGTACATTGGGTTCAAAATTAAGCTCCTGAGACCTTATACTTTCAGATTTACAACCTGTACAAGATAGGGTTTTGGAATCATCCTGAAATGAGTCATTGCGGAATTTTAGCTATAAAACATTTTCTGTAACGTTTCAGACCCTGTCCTCCGGAGGACATTTATAGAAATTAGTAAGGTATTTTTTTTAGAACGTTTAGCTTCTGGGTCATCTTAATTTTGTAGATACACCTTGTGTAAGATAGGGTATCTGACTAGTCCTATTGACTAGACTCAAGAAGGTGTTCCAGGTAAAACAAGCATAACTTCTTCCTAGAGTATACAAATTGAGTTGGACTGGTTGTATTGGATCGTGGACAGTCTGTAGTATTTTGGGTGTGAGTTTTAGAATTTGATATCAATTATTTTGTGCGAGGCATTCTATACAAGTGAGATCTCCTGAAAAGGCAAAAAATCGGCAAGTTGTGAGGAAGTTACCGTAAATTCCACTTGGCACATCCAAGTTTGATCAGACCCGTGGCATTGCAGAGGAGAAATATCAGAGAACTACCTAAAATAAAGTTTCATACCCAGAAGGGCCGAAACTTGGGAGATATAACAGAATAAATATTGTCTAGAAGAACCACCTCAAAATCAAGACTCAAAAGTGATATTTGGCCAACATGCCACCCAAAAAGGGACCTTCTACACCAAATAAGCCTCCATAAAATCCTAATTGAACTCTTGATGAAGGTGAAGAAATGCGTAGGGACATAAATGATTTACAAAAGAATACAATAACCAAAGATGAACTACAAGAGATGAGGGATTCAATGGAAGCTAAGTTGGATACTAAGATGGATTCAATGGAAGCTAAGATGGATTCAATGGAAGATAAGTTGGATACTAAGATGGATGGATTAAAAGGGGAGATCATGGAAGTATTGAGAAATTTCGTAATAGAGAAGACACCCAAAAGTGAAAATGCATCCCATG
>ML807138.1:96178-110077 GCA_009831015.1 Picea engelmannii
TATATACCAAGGAGACATTTTCATTTTGAATCATCTTGTACTTGAACATTTAATTGGGGTAAAAGGAGGTTTCCCCCTCGAAGAGGCTTATTATCTGAAATTATCTCTGTTTCAAGGCGTTGAGTACTTTTCCTGAGGTTTTTCCATGCTATATTGATGTTTGGTTCTTAACAGCTACAAGTGAATGGAGGACCATCGATACTTCTTGGTTCTGAGGTGGAAGCAAGTTGTTTATTCTCGCTAGAGAAGCCAAGGGTTGATTGCAGAATGAATTTTGAATTGGAATGGTGAGATTGTAGTAGGAATGACAGAGATGTTGTCCTAAGTACAATAGATAATTTTTTTGGATCTTGTCCCAAGGGAAGCTGGTGACATTTCTTGCGGAAGTGTTGTGGTAGAAGATGGAGATCAAATGATGGAGGTCAAACAAGGTAAATTTGTTTGTGAGTTGTGTGGAATAATACGAAAAATTGACCATATGGAAATTTGAATCACACCTTATAGAAAGTCTATGATGCCATGTTTTGATTTGATGTATTGGTCCTTGAAAAGTTAAAAAATTGTACCTAGTGTCTCCATGTGATGGAGTATATAATGTATGTACCCGTTTCTATGTAACATATAAAGGGAATATTTTTGCAAGAACTCAATAGTAATGCATACCCATTTTCCATGTGTCCCCGATAATTTGGTTAACTTGTTGGTATAGTGTACTAACCTCTATTATAGAGTTGCTAAACACTTGGAGGAGTGGGCCATGTGTTGAATGGATTCTCTATGAGTGTACCATGTTGGTTGTACACTTTGGAGGTGTCTAAAAGCTAAAATTTTTAACATTCATTGGGATTTCATCAAGAATTTGATTGAAATATATACACAAATGACAACTTGTTAGATCAACGGTCGCAACGGTTAGGTACCCATGCATTCTGATGGATGGTTTTTCCTTTATATGGACATTGATAGTTTGGTGATGTTTGCATGATTGAGGTTAAAAGTGTTAGGATTGAATAGATATAGACTTTGTTGATCAAAAGGTTATTCAATTAATAGTGGAGCATTTTTTGGAGAGGACTAGATGAGGATGAATACTTGACCTAACAACGATTAAGAAAAGTAGTCATATAAGGGGTAGTGTTGGAATTATTAAATCCTACTTTTCTTATCTGTGATAATATTTGTGATTGTTATGATTATTGGTCAATGATAGGTAGAATTCATTCCTACGTAAATAGTTTGTTTCCTAGTCTTTAGGATGTTGTTAAATCTAGTTGGATTTGAGAGATTCCCTCCAACTAGTTAGCTCCTAGTTTGGTGTGTGGTTGAAATATTCTCTCAGCCAGTTATTAGTATGACCAAGATAGTCTGTCTATCTTGATACAACATTCATTCATTTATGTGTACTTTTACACTGATTTAATAGAACACTCAACACAATTTTTGATTTGTATGAAATTATGTCTAAACTCTTCCATTTCTCTACACACTTGACATGCATACCTAGAAGATAAATAAAAGTCTCTTCATGCTTGACCCACAAAATTATAAAAAAGTATTTACACCTATCAACATAAAAATATTCTTAAATTCAAAATTGATACAATAATACATCCTACCAATGATAAATTATAGTGAAGGCACATTTACATAGAAAGCATTTTTAAGGCGCTTACATAAACATTTCTAAGATTAATATTGTTTGCTATCACTTGTTGAATGAGTATAGTGTGCTTCTAGTGATAAAAAAGATATAGGTTTGTGCCTTGTCTTTGAATAAAAGACTAGAAACTTGTATAAAGTTCATCTTTTCTTATGTTTATTTTTCTTATGTTTATTTATTTCAAGCAATTTTCTCACCCACATAGTACATTTTGTATATTTTCCAATTCATTTTAATATCTTACTATCCATTATATATTAGAATATTAACTCCAAGTCATTAATAATTAGTTAAAATTTATTAAATTAATATTAATAATAAAAATGTATGATATATATATATATATATATATATATATATATATATATATATATATATATATATATATATATATATATATATATGATTTCTATTAAAACTTATAATTCATTATTTGACATTTTAAATAGATCATCATTATTTTCAAAATCACACCTTTTTCAATTAAAATATGATTAAATAATTTAATAATGTGTTTTACTATAATACAATATATTATATTTAGACAATATTTTGTTTTACATTGTTTATAAAACTAGGGTATATTTATTTTAACTAGAGATCAAATCTTTCAAAGTATAGGGGTAATGTATGCACACTTTTTTTCCCCCATAAAAATGGGGTTTCATATATCAATTTGGTATTTGTCTAGACTAAATATTTAAAAATTAGATTATTATTATTATTATTATTATTATTATTATATATGTGAAGTGTCAACTCCATGATGAGCACTAACATAATTACACATCTCTCTCATAGTCAACAAAACACTATTGAAATGTTTTAGCAATAATTAATATTTTTTGTTATTTATATTTTTAAATTCTACATGTCAACTCCATGTTAAGCACTAATGGAATTACACATCTCTTTCTAGAATACATAGCAAAATAAGATTTTTTTACTTACAATTACTTTATGATGATGATAATGATTAACATCCATTTAAACCAGAATTGATCTATCGTCTATCTGACCTTAAGAAATGTAAGATATTGCTTGGATTTCTTTAAAATGCTTTTTCTATGCTAAAAAAGCATAAAAAAAAGTGTTTCAAAATCACGTATTTTTGATGACCTAAAAAATTCAAGAAATTATAAATTGTGACAAATATTTTCAAATTGAAATCGATTTGAATATATATAAGGAACTATAAAAAAATTTCTTAATATGATAAAAATGACATCTTAATGTGATAAAGATGATTGATTATTGCTTCCCTAAAATAGAGTCTCTTGATTCCTTGTCAGATTGAGTAGAGTTTGAGCGTATTTCAGAAAGGAGTCGCAACTCACCAATCCATCAATACCATTGGTATATCCGAAGCATACAAGAAGAAAGAAGGTATTAAAAGACGGTGAGAAAGGTTTTACCTAGCTTCCATGCCATGCTGATTTAATTAAATTATAAAAAAATATTTATAAAATTAAACAAACAAAAGGGAATATTAATTTTCAAAGGCCTATTAAAGGGTATTAAAGGGCGTGTAAGTGTTAATATCCATGTAATAAGAACAATAAAAAGTGGACTTGTTAAGAAGGCGTTGATTTATTAAAATATTTCCTATATATAAAGTTTTTTTTATAAAAAAAAATTAAATTTTTTAATAAAAAAATAATTTTATTTTATTTTTATAATTTTTTTAATAAAAAAAAGGGAATTTAAATTTAAGTAGGATCTTGATAATGGATTCAAGTAAGAAGACCAGTGAACACCTATGGTGAAATTGACAAAGGGAGGATCCAATGACATCCATTATTAGTGAAGGACATGGTCTAATTATGACAAGTACTAATTATGACCTCTACTAAATTAAAATGAAGAATTTTCTTCATTCTCAGGAATGTTTGGATATTGTAGTAAGTGGGTTCATAGAATCTGATTAGGAAACCTTAAAGGCAATTGAAAATGCACAAAGACAAGTTGTTGTTGGAAACACAAAGAAATATTCAATGACATTATGGATTATCCAACAAGGGATATAAGGTTCAATTTTTCCGAAAGTTGCAGTATTTGATCATGCCAAGTGGGCATGGGATACTTTTGAGACTTCCTATCAAGGAACTGAAAAGTCAAAAATTGCAAATTGCAAACACTCACAAAGAATTTTGAAACACTCCATATCAAGAACTTAGACTTTTTCGAATCATTTTATGACATAGGTCAAGAACATTTTCAATCAGCTTCAAGCACATGGAGAAGACATTTCAAATCAAAAGGTTGTTGAAAAAGTACTCAAGAGCCTTCCTTAAAATATTTATATTGTTGTAGTAGCCATAAAGGAGTATAAATATCTATCACAATTGTCTGTAGAACAACTCATAGGGTCTTTGCTGACACATGAGAGAATATTAAACATAAGCAGTGACTCTTTGGAAAGTGCATTTTAGTCTCAAGCCTTCATTAGCAGAGGAAAAGTTTGAGGAAATAGAAGCAGATGAAGAGGAGGAAGAGGAGGAAGAGACCTATCTCAAGCCAAAGATCGGTCAACATCATAACAAATAGAAAAGTCACACAATTTCCCTCAGAACCAAAGAGGAAGAGGAAGATATTACAATCATTTAAGGAGGACTGAAAAATAAAAAATCTAGTGCTATTACTACATTAAGTTTGGTCATTTTGAAAGTTATTTTAGGAGAAAGAAAGAATATATGAAAAAAAAAAGAGCTAACTTGACAAACAATGATGAAGGTACAGATGAATCCATGTTCCTTTCATGTTAGGTAACTGAAGGATGTAACAATAATGATCTATGGTTACTGGACAATGTCTATAAAAATCACACGACAAGTAAAAAAACACATTCTCATGTTTAGATAATTCATTTAGAACTAACGTAAAATTAACAAATGATTATCTAGTAAATGTTTAAGGAAAAGGAACAATATATGTTTTGATCAAGCAAGATGAAAATAAGGACATTTCAAATGTCTATTATTTACCTAGTATCAAAAATAATTTGATGGGTGTATGGAGTTAAGTCAAAATGGGTATGGACTCATATTTAAAGGTCTCACATGTATCATTCTAGACAAGCCACCTAGTAGGAGACTCAATGAAAAATGCAAATGACCAAAAATAGAATGTTTCCATTAGTGATGAGGAACTGTAATATGTCACAATCATATGAACATAATGTTTCAATCTTAGACGAATCCTGCTTATGGAATCTTAGATATGATCATTTACCCTTTGACAATATTAGACTTTTACAAAATAAATCTATGGTTTGAGGTATCCCTATGATGATTTTTTAGGATAACTCTTGTGAGAGACACATCCTATAAGCTAAAGACCATAAAGAGATTTTTCAGTAGCTTCTTCCTATAGAGCCGAGGTACCACTTGAATTAGAACACATTTATTTTTGTGGTTTGATGAAAACATAGTGAATAGGAGGTGATTTTTATTTCCTAACATTTATTGATGATTTTAGCTGGATGACCTGGGTATATTTTGTCAAGAACAAATCATAAAATTTTGAAACATTCAGAGAGTTCAAATCCATGGCAGAAAAACAAAGTGGGAAGTACATTAAGGTGCTTAGATCAAATGGAGGTGGTGGGTATGATTCCAAATAATTTGCATCATTTTGTAGGGAGTGAGGAATCACAAGGAAATTTACAACAAGGTACACTCCACAACAAAATGGATGAGATGAAAGGAAGAACACAACCATAATGAATATGGCCAGAAGTATGCTCAAGGCTAAGAACATATCGGATGAATTTTGGGTAGACGCTATTGCTTGTTCAGTTTATACTGAATTGATCTCCAACTAAGAGTACATGGAAGGAAAAGTTCCTCAAGAAGCTTGGAGTGGCATGAAATCCAATGTGTCAGATTTAATTTTTTTGGTTGTGTAGCTTATGCACATGTTCTGAAAGAATTGAGAAAAAATATTGATCAAAGAAGTGAAAAATGTATATTTATTGTCTATAGTGAGAATTCTAAAGTACATAGACTATACAATCTTGTTAGAAAGAAGTTTATATCATGTAGGGATGTTAAATTACAAGAAGGCTAGTCATGGGATGACCAAGTTAATAAAACGATTGGAAGTCAGATTCCTTTTCTACAATAAAATGCATAGGTGGATTCTACAAAACAACAAGCTCCACCACCAAGACTTCCAAGGTTATATGTAGAAAGAGAATCTTCAAGAAAATAAAGATATACAATTCATAGTCCTTCTTCCAACAGTGATTTAGATCCCACAATAGCCTCTCTAAGGTTCACTTTTCTTTATTATCATCTCAACCAATGTCCTTTAAAGAAGCATTTAAGGAAGAACAATGGGTTCAAGATATGAATGAATAAATTGATGCAATTGAGAAGAACCACACACATGATCTCGTAGATATTCCAATAGGGAAAGAAAGCATTGGAGTAAAATGAGTTTAAAAACCAAATTTCAATGAGAAAGGGAAAGGTGAAAAGAATAAATCCATACTTATTGCAAAAGGGTTTTATCAGTTTTGGAAATCACACCCCAAAATAGTTGGCTTGTTTATCAGATGGATGTTAAATCATTTTTTTTAAATGACATTTTAGAAGAGGAATTATATGGTCAGGAGCACAAAGTTTATAGGATAAAGAAATAATTTTATAGTTTGAAGCATGCTTCATGAGCTTGGAACAATTGCATTGATTCCTCTTTGCTCAACTATGGGTTCAAAGGAAACAATAATGAACCCAAAATTTACATCAAAATAGATCAACAAGGTACTATTCTGATTTTTTTCCTTTATGTTGATGATATGATATACCCAAGAAATTTAATGTTGGAAGATTTCAAAGTAGCCATGAATACAAGGTTTGGAATGACTGATCTTGGTCTTATGAAGTATTTTCTTGGAATTGGGCTTGAGCAATCTGCACAAGTTATTTTTATTTGAGAGGTGAATTATGTAAGTGATATTTCGAAAAGGTTCAGAATGGATAAAAGAAATCCAATAGATACACCAATCACAACACGTAAAAATTTAAGTAAATCTTAAAAAGGATCAACAATTGATCTTACTTTGTACAAGAGACTTGTAGGGAACGTCATGTATCTTAAAACTACCAAGTAAGATATTATGTATGGAGTAATCTTAATTTCGAGATTCATTGAGTCTCCCAAAGGATCTCATTCGAAGGTTGGTAAAAGAATCTTAATGTACATTACAAGTACAATAGATTATGGAATTTGGTATTCCACTTCCAAATAAAATATTCTTGTTGGGTACATAAACAATGATTTGCAAGCAAAATTATGATTGGAAGATCACTTCTGATTAGGCATTCCATTTAGATACAGGTTCAATCTCATGGGCATCCAACAAGCAACCCATTGACACAATATCTCCAGTTGAAGCAAAGTATATAGTAGATACATCAACAACATGTCACGATGTATGGTTCAAAAGACTCTTAATTGATCTTTCACATAAAGAGAAGGATCCAACTCCCATCTTTTGTGACAATAGTTCAGCCATTGCATTATCCAAGAATCATGTGTTTCATCGCAAAAGTAAATAAATTGACACTCGCTATCATTTCATTTGTGAGATTGTTAACAATGGAAACATCATGCTACATTTTTGTAAGTCTCGAGATCAATTGACAAACACTTTCACCAAGCCATTGACATAAGCCAATTTTGAATTTTAGAGACAACACATAGGCATGGTTTGTCCTGCTATTTGTAATAGGCGAAATTAAGGGGGAGTGTTAGATAGTGTAATTTCTCCCATTAGTTAGTGTTATCTAGAAATCTCTACAAGAGATTAGTTGTTAAGGTTGACTATGACAATTAGTTATATCTAGGTAGTTCCCCTCTATATATTTCAAGAACATTACCCTAGGTTTTGTTAGAAGAAATTATATGTATATCTCTGATTTTGT
Organism: Picea engelmannii; assembly: GCA_009831015.1. NCBI lineage: Eukaryota > Viridiplantae > Streptophyta > Pinopsida > Pinales > Pinaceae > Picea > Picea engelmannii. The sequence goes on from ML807138.1 coordinate 103,769, forward strand.
CAAAGACTTGGCATCTTTATGCCATCCCCGCTTGATTCGCTGATGGTTTTAGTTGGAGTTGGTAGCAATTTCAGGGAGCCTTTGTCACCAATGTTTTTTAAATTGTTCTTGTACTACATTAAGGACCTAATCATAGTTGTAATCTCAATGGAAGAAGGCTTCTATGATTCTCAATGTTTTCAGGCCCATAATAAGATTTCCACCTTCCATTTATCCTTTTCTCAATGCTATAGTTCCAATTGAACTTGGGATGGATATCAATTCCATGTTGATATTGAAATATTTATTTAGGACTTAAACATTTACAAACTTTGAAATTTCTTTTTGTTATATGTGTGTCGGTGAGCACGCCACATGTCAACTCTATGATGTAGCCAAACACCAAATTGGTGTATGAGATCCCCTTTTGGATTTGAACTTGTGATCTCTTAAGAGGAAACACATGTTCTTAACCATTAGGCCCACTGAAACTATCTATCTATCTATCTATCTATCTATCTATCTATCTATATATAATATCAAAATACATTCATGACATAGAAATGGCTATTCTTATAAGGATGGTGAGGGTATGAGAAAGCCATAATTGAGTTGAAGAAGGGATTAGGAGATGTTAAGCTTTAGTTTTGTAAGCATTATTCTTTGTAGAACGTATTCTTTCTTATAACGATGGTGAGGGTTTGAGGAAGCGAGAATTGAGTTGAGAAAGGGATTAGGAGATGTTACGCTTGAGTTTTGTAAGAATTATTCTCTCTTATGACAATGGTGACGACGGTGAGGGTTTGAGGAAGCGCAAGTTGAGTTGAGGAAGGGATTAGTAGCTGTTACGCTTGAGTATTGTAAGCATTTTTATGGTCATAATAGGTGATTTAATGTCGATGTAGTAACTAAGATTTATGGAAATTGTGTCTCGAAATGAATTTTGGATGGCCTTCAGATGAATCAGGGGTCGTAGTGAAAATTTATGTGTTTATTTTCTTTCTCATACACATTTTCGGCTTTAATTCCTTATTTATTTGAGTTTTCCTTTGACTGCACTGTCTTTTACTTGGAGTGTGTAAAAGGGTCATTTGGTCCATTCTCCAATCAATTGATTCAAACCCTGCTCTGAACCCTCTCTTAGGTCGTCGACGAGCTTTGAACTCACGTCCTCTTGTACAAATTCGCCTGTTAAAATCCCTCGACTTATTATTCCTATTATTCTCTTGGTTCTTTGAATTCTTCTTCCATATTTACTTTCCTTCACGTGTTGGCTTGAATCTGCCTGTCAGAAAAATAGTACTGTGCATTTGGTGGTGAATTATATCAATGGAAAGGCAATTATTTGTTGGGCTCGAACTTCATTTTTTCAGCAAATATTTAGCAAAAATTGGTAAAACCACTTGTGCATTTCATCTATTTTAATTAGCAGCATCTGTTATTTTTAGACAGCTGGATTTTGCTTTGATATTATCTGTATTTACTGTATTAGGTCAAGATGAGTTTAATTGTGAATAATATTGAAATTGCAAATTATTTTACCAGTATTGGAGCATTCAGAGATATCTTTAGTTGCTTGAGGAAACCCTGGGGATTTTCGGACCTCCTTGAGGTGTGCTTAAACTTTCAACTTTGAAGAGGTTTGACGTCGAGTAATTCACATGAAAACAAAGTAGAGGAGGGGCGTGGATGCGGTAAGTGAAACTAACCATAACAGAAAGTGCTTGATTTGAATTTTGTTGTTTGGGGGATGAACTCTGAAAGGGTTTCAAGTATCTTTGGGAGAAATTTTTGAATTTTTTTCGACTTTAAAATGGGCATGTAATTTTAAGTTAGGGTTGCTTTGAGGTCGTCTGTAAATTTGATTGAATTTTAGAGCAAATTTCTCTTAGGAATTTTGTCTATTTATAAAGGTATGCAATGAAGTTATTTGTACTGTAAAATAATCCTCCAATGACATGGAAAGATAATGTCAAATAAGAAACTTAGCTATTTACAATTTTGGCATCTAGCCAGAGTCTTCTATGTTGCTCTGTCCTACACACTGTTATTAAGAAGCATGGATTCTAATTTTGAAGTATTTGGAAGGCTTATCCCAGTGATTAGAGAAATAGTGATAAATATGTGGCTAGAGCAGATTGTAATAAAAGCAGGGATTAAAGTTAGCAGTTTTTTTGTAATTTTTGAAGAAAAATAGTCACGTTCCATTTATTTTCATGGACTTAACTCTTTGTTTAAAAAGTTTTCAAGCGCAGAATTAAATTGTTTATAAACAATGTTTAATTTGATGTTTCTCTCGGTACTCGCAAGATTGATAATGGACGTCAAAATTTGGCTCGAGCGCAGACTTACTATTTGTGCATTTCATATACAAAATTATATATCCCGAGCCTCTCAATTTTAAGGAAATATTTTCTAACTACTTATATTTCATTTAGGATTCATCTATTTCATTAGGAACATTACTTTTGAAATACATTCCCTATTAATTTTTCTAGGGAAATATTTTCTAAGAACTTATATTTCATTCAGGATTCATTTTTTTTTCCGCTAAACTTCACATTGGGGTAGATTTGTTTTGACCTAACTATGAAGTTAGTGAGTCTAAGATGTAATTATATGTTATATTTGAATGTATCAATTTGATATAATATTCTAAAATCTTAAATTAGATAGTTACAAGTCACAAGTATATAGAGTTAATATTTGTCCTTGAAACTTTTAGCCTAGAAAATTAGCATCTAAATAGATATTTACTATTTCCTTGGCTAAAACTAGTACCCAAATAGATATTTTATTATTGAGTTATTCAACCCTTTAAATAGGCTTCATCACGTCAAATACCATGAGAAAACCATGTGTTACCTACAACTATGGGCATGTAAACCACCAACAATAAACATGTAAGAGTCAAAATTAACCAAAACATCCCCCCTTTAAACTTCACTTGGGATAAATACCTACCCCCTCAAAGTTTATTAAGGTATATGGGAATACAACATGTCCCATACCAGGTAGGTCTACATCTGGTGATTCATAAAATGAGGGTATGCATGCCAAAATAGGTCTTATAGTCATATGCCCATTTACATGTGATTAAATTACAACTCCAAAAATAATGCTTACAATTGCATGCCCAAGCATGTGATGCTCTAAGAATCTACATGCTTTATTACTCACATACCATGTACTATATGGATAGCCATTATTCATCCCAATTTCTAAAATGATATGGTATTACGAGTAAATACACCACATCAATATCTCCATCATCAAGGCTTTTCCCATCACTTTCTCCATGATCACCAAACCATTCTAGTTTTTCCTTGCTCTGGTACCAAATGAAAGGAAGAAACTGTATGGAATATATTTCCTACACTAACCAATGAGAGAATAATGTGCAAAAAAATTTAAACCAATAGTTGCAAATGATAAGCAAAAAAAATGAAAGAAACATAAAACCATTACATGATGATTTCTTAGGGAAAACCCTTCTGTTAGCAATAAAAAACACACTAGTATCTTGATGAGTATTTTCATCACTCTTCAAATGATTTATCATTTTCTTCAGTCTCTTTCCAGTATCTTAACCTCCATAGTGTTCATCAAGCTCCTGCTTGATTGATTACTTTGCTAAAAAATCCTTTGTTTTTATGCCTCTAGACCTGCAATACAAGATACAAATAACAAAATGTCATTTCATTGCTTTTATGTCTTTTTCTTTGATAAATTTCCCTAAAGAAAAAGTGATGTGTCCTTTAAGTGACTTAACCCTAGGTTATGTTATATACTAGCCTAGCACACCAAGCAATGAGTCAAGCCAAATCTAGAGTCCAAATGTCAAGCGCATTCAACACATAAACCATACAAAGCCCAGCTCTAACACCAATGCCTAAGCGCAAGTGCCAAATTTTGAGTCCATATGTTACCAAAGTCATGCAACATGTAAACTAAATCCAAGCCATGTTTCAAGTCATGAGTCAAATTTGATAGTCAAGACCAAAACCCACTACTCAGCGTCGAGCTCCTATCCTATCCACCTCATCAATAAGTGTCGGTTATGAATTTTGTAAATAGTGAGAATCGTATTTCACTAACAGCCACAAGTCTACACATAACCCATAGATCAAACATGAATCAAGATACATGTCGATTCACCAAGCGTATCATTAAGTCCCTTCTCATTCTGTATTTGATGCACTGTCAAGTTTATCCGCTACTCTGGGTCAGACATATCTCCTTGGGATTTAATTTAGCCAGAATGTTAGATCAAACACTCTACACCTGTGACCAGGAAGGTGTCAAATTGATTATATAGCCATATTAAGTTTTTGAGGAACCATGCATCAGAAGACAAACAAATCTTGCATTTTCAGGTTGTTCTCAAGATGCAAAGTTATACCCATGCACTCAACAATTGATAGTGAAAGATAATTTGCATGTTTATCTTCCAGCATATGATAAATACGTGAACAGATTGCTTGGTTTTCTTTACCCTACAATTGCAGACAATATTATAAATGTTGCCAGAAAAGACCCTACTCATCGGAAGCTGTTTGTGCGTGGACTGGCTTGGGAGATTACTTCATAAACTCTGCATGAAGCATTCAAACAATATGGAGAGATTGAAGAATTCTATTTTATTATTCACAAGACAACTGGAAAGTCAAGGGGTTTTTGCATTATTATATTTAAACATATGGAATCTGCTCAGAAGGCTTTGCAGGAACCTAGTAAGACTATTGATGGCCGAATTACTGTATGCAATTTGGCAACTGTTAGCACCAATCCAGTACAATATACAGATAGAAACAAAGAAGCATAGTGTGGTATGTCTTCTGCTATAGTAGACCTGTCACTGGATTATAGTGGAAATTGTTTTTATCTATGGAGAGGTGCAGGAACAGACTGCAAGCAACATCCTTTTGTCATCCTCAAGTTCATTCTGTCTAGCAAGTTCTAGTAAACATTTTGTTTTCAAACCTGGCAGTGGTCATCGAGAATGCAACATCATCTCAGGGACTCTTTATTGCATCTCTTGGTATAGAACTAACTTCAATGAAATTGTTACAGAAGATGATCAAAGAAAGGTATTATAACTAAGGAAAGAGACATGGAATACAACTATTTCCAGAACTTAAGATCAAGCATTCTACAGTGGATGGGTTTCTATACTTTCCTTTTTGTTCTGTTCTCTGCTTAAATGCTTGAAAGGTAAGATCAAGAAGCTAGGGAGCAGAAAACTAGAGGCTAAGACAAAGCACATTTTCAAAATTTTACAGCTATCCAAAGATAGAGCTTTCACCAATGAAAAAGGCGAAATTATAACCAGTTAGTTGATGAAAAACAGATCTTTCACTCGATAACTAGCAGATCGTAAGGCAAAATAGCTGGTGAAACCTGAAATGGCCAGAAAAAGAGTAAATTTTTCCCTGATCGAAGTTTTATTATCTTACAGAGCATGAAGATGATTTATAAGTCAAAGTTATAATTAAGAGGATCTGCTTCAAAGTTCTCTTCCAATTTTTGAGGTGCCAACAAGATGAAAGAGATAAATTTTGGTACCTATTTATGGCAAAGAATGACCTGTCTTTCGAGGTGGCATTTTTTTTTACCTTATCTTTCAGCCTTTGAAGATTTTCTTCCTTGTCATCACATTGAAGGATGTTGAATACTTTTGCAGCTGTCAAAGACTTCAGTTTAGATATGGTTTGATTTCCTTTAATAAAGGATTTGTTCCTTTAGAGTTTACAATTAGTTTTATGTTATGCTATTTTTAGTATTCTAGATCCCTTTTCATAGGATCTGATCTGTACATTATAAAGCTATAAATCTAAAGACAATAGATGAACAATGGGTTCAATCCTGGATACATTTTGGCTCATGTACTTAGACTCTTATCTTGATATGAATCACAGTCTTCTTTTGCTACCAATGTCAGATTTGTTCATGTGTTGCATTACTCTGTACTTTGATTCAGTTTAGCTCATCTTTTAAGAACTGTTATCTTCTTATTTAGCTCATGAATTTGAATTAAAGGATCTCTTACTATCTTGTATGACCATGCATGTTAATGTACTTGGTTATCTAGATTAGTGTTCTTCATACCCTATTCCAATTACTTTATCTGATTATTGATTTCTAAAAGCATTGTCTTATTCGAATGCATGCTAAGTTGTTCTTCTCATTAACCATTGAGTTATCCCATTGATCCAAGCATACCTAATTATCAAATTCTTAAGTTACCAAGCATCTTTAGCCTACAACCCTAAAGAGTTTCTTGGAGTGATAACACCTTCCATGATAAAAAATTCACACTCTAAAGTACAC
>ML807138.1:125567-144040 GCA_009831015.1 Picea engelmannii
AATTTGATATTATTATATGCAATGGACCTTAGTAATGGAAGTTTATGTGCCTTGGCCATTACAAATTTATTTTAAATAGTTTAAGCTATTAATGAAATGTTGATTTATAGTTTTTTAAACATTTAATTATACACATGGAATATAGATAAGATTAAGAGGGATATAATTAAGTGCCAATATTAAGTTGACGAAATAATGGTACTATTGTACACATTGGATTGTAGGAGTGGGCATTTATTTGACTAGGGCACTAAGAATCAATTTTAAAAGATTTATGTTCCAATATACATAAGCTTACTAGGGATATAACTATTAAGTTCATGAAAAAATGATATTATTGTACATAGTGGACCCCATGAGTCAAATTTTATATTGACGTGGACACTAAGAGGCAATGTTAAAAGATTCATGCTATTCTTGAAATGTGATTCCATATTTAGGCATGTCTTGGCATTCTAGGCACTGATTCCATGAAAGTTTGAAGGGTAGGATTAACTAATAAGATCCTAAGTGAAGATTAAAAAATCTAAGAGTAACTCAAATGATGAGATTCATAATCAATATATGTGAAAGATGCATGTGTATTAGATTCAATCATCCTATGTGTAGTGATAAAGACATAATGAGTATAACTCTAGGTGTATGTTTTACATTTGTCGTTCTAGAAAGTACTTCACATATAGGGATTGATGTTGTGAGTAGGAATCATCTCATGAAATTGAACAAGTATTAGGAAGAAATAGGCCAAGGATTAGAGAAATAGTGATAGATATATGGTTAGAGTATATTGTAATGAAGCATTTCATTTGAATTAGAAGGTCAAGAGTAAGCATTACATCTAGAAAATACATTGTAATTTTTTAAGAGAGACAACAATATTCCATTTTTTTATGGGCATTAAGTTCATGTGTGAAGTGTTCTCAATCTTAGAATTAATTTTTTTATGGACAATGTGTGATATTTTGCTTCTATCTATTCTTGAAAAATTGACCATTGAAATCAAAGGTTGGCCATTTTCCTCACATTGGCTATGCATTTCATAAACAAAATTATATATGCTAAGCCCATCATCAATTTTGTGTTAAAATGTCTTCTAAGAACTTCTATTTCATTTTAGACTCATAAGATTCTTTAAGATCTTTAATTTTAGAATCTATTTGTAATGAAAGATTAATACAATTTTTTTCTAGACTCCACATAAGCTTAAGCATGTTTCAAGCTGACTATGAAGTTAGTTAAACTATAATGAATCTACTCTAGCACTATTCAAATGAAAATGTTATTTTGTGAAGGTATTAATTTCATATGAGAGTCTAAAAGCGTATAACACTTTGGATACATGGTTTATCTTTTCCTACTTTTGAAATTACTAAATTTTTCCTATTGCTTGTGGATTTGTTTTCATGACCTAATTTTACATTTCCATATCAAACATGGTTGGACAGGCTAGAAAAAACCTCTGTTGCATGTCATGATATATCTTTGGTAAAAATGCTTGTAAATAGATTATGATCAAATTATTCAACAAGTAATGTTGGTTAAATATTATTTTATTTCTCACAATATGTGAAATAAACATAACTAAATAGATTAGTTTAGAGGTGCATATGGATTCTAAAGTACTATACTCGTGATTGATTTGAGAAATCATGTTTAATGCATGGTTATGTTTATATACTTGGGGATATATCTCTTGAATATCAACATGCTTGCGTCATATGATTAGGAAATATATTGGAAGGTTCTTGTTAAGTACCAGATATTTTAATGCACAATCAGATACAAAGATCAAATAGAAATAAAGAAAAACTCCCACACTTATTGTGAAAATCCTCGAGGTAGGGAAAAACCATACAATATATCCTATTACGGATTATTAATTACTAGAGATATAAATACACAATCACACACAAAGATCCAATATAAATATAGAAAAACTTGCACACTTTATTATTATGAAAACCCTTGAGGTAGGGAAACAGGTCATACAATAGATCCTGTTATGGAAGGGATCCTCTCGGTTCACTTGCCTCTTCAAGGGGGAAACCTCCTAATGAGCTACATGCTCCAAATAAAATACTTCTTCTTGACTTCCATTACATTTCTTAAGCCCCTTTATATAGTGCTGCTAACCACCTAAGAACATTATAGAGGATGAACATTCTAATAAGTCCTCTTACATTTATTATGTTCACACTAATATATCTAACTACCATAGTGGGCCTTATTTAATAATTGAGTGGACCTATTCCACCTTAGATTGAATGACCTCCACTATTATAACTATGGGCCCTTCACCCCCCCCATTACCTCTCTAGCTACACTACATTCCACCCCCCTTATGAAAGAATTGTTCTCAATGCTTTCTATAAGGGTGTACAACCATATACCAGGGTCCCATGGATAAGAGTGGACCATAATGATGAAGTAGGATGGATAACTATGGTCCAATGTAGGAATGCAAGCCACCATGCAGAAGTAGTCCAACCACCACTGTAAATCTGGGTCCCATGTCCAAGTTCTCATGTGAACTCCATGATGAAGATATAGGAATACCATAGTGTTATTGGATAAATCCATAAGTGCGGACACAAACCGATCTCCCTAGATCCACCTGGATCTAGAACAAAGCAAGACAAAATATGACTCTTTCCCTAGATTCTAACCATTGAATTAAATAGGAGGCAAGAACAAAGAACATACCTTATGATCGCTTCCTTTGGTCTTTGTTGCTCCCGATTTTCTCCAGTGCTCTCGTACAGTCAAGATCAAAACAATACAAACCAATCGAAGTGAAGAAAGCACTATCTATTCAACAATGAATCTATGTATATGATCAAAGAGTTATACAATAAAGTAGAATTAGCTTTATGGGAAAGAGACATATTACTGTATCATATTGATGGAAAGTAAAGATTACAACCTGAGCCTTGATGTCGCAAACTTCCTTTCGATGGCCCTTGGCTCCGACACACACACTTTCTCACTTGCATGAAGAAGATCAACCACCTTTGATAAACTTGCTGGAGTTCTTAGCTGCTGTAGCATCAGTCCTTCACACAATTTTTCACCAATTTCTCCAATGAATCTTTCTTAACCTTGTTTGCTTAACCTTTTCCATGAGAATTCACTCAATATATAGGAGAGAATGAATTAGTTACTTGGATAGGAATGATCCCAAAATATTAGGGAATCCAGTATTAGGATAACCATTCAAATGCCATCTCATCCTTCTAGAAGATTCCCTTCTAGAAGCTTCGAGAATTCATCTTTTTCCCTTCTTTAGAAAGAGTTCGCACCCTAGCAGTTCAACACAGTGCAAAATTCTCGCACCCTGGCTTAAGGCAGCCTGCGAGAATCATGCATTCTCGCAGGCAAATATACTAGCAGCCTGCGAACAGTCCTAAAAAATGTGATTTCTGGAAAGAGATGAAGGTAACTTTTCTCAGGAGAAAGCTCTAATGAAGAGCCTAAGTACACCATCATCAATACATCATCATGATGACCAAAATCATGGGTAACAGAATGCCCCCCAAAGTATGAGGTTGGAACCAGTGACAACTGATAGACTTTGTAAGTTGTATGTGTGTGTCAGGAACCAGGAGCACATCTAATCGGAAACCTGCGAACAACCAAGCATCTGCAGAATATCATATATATTAATTTTGAGGTAGGAATTCCCATACTCAGATCATAGACTGATGACATTATAGACATGGGTCATGGCCACCAATCATACACTGTGGATCCATGTTGTCAAAATATAGCATAGGCACTGGAATACACTGTGGATCTATGCGAGAAATTTTAAATCAAGACGACATAGCCACGAGACATACACAGTGGATCTATGTGTTGCAAATTATACATACTCCATCACAACCTGGATCACAAATATGATATCCAGGGTCTTCAATCTCGTCGCCCAAAGTACGAATCTAACCATCTGATTACAAGTGTTGAAGTCAAACATGGTAGAAACCACTTGATTACCGATCATTGATGAAACCATTAACAAGTGCGAGGGAAATCACCATTGATTTCAATTACTTCCAAGGTACTATAGTACAATCCATCAAATGTGAATGAATGAACTGAAGTCGAACATCTGATAGAATCTTTCGATCAGGGGTCAATGATGTAAACCCACTGTCGAAAGTGAGGAAACTTTCCATTGAGGCATGTAAGTTCCAAGGTACTAAATAATTTCTAAGTCTTGTTTCCGGATAATGAGCTGAAGCCGACAGAACAAAACTCGTCATAGGAGGGCCTTGATATATCCCCCATCAATGACACGAAATGAGTAACAGATTTTGAAGGTGAAATAGAGTATGATGTGAATTGGACTGGACATAGGGAAGGCCGAAACGAAGATAATGGATAACTGCATATGGCCGACTCAATATAGGTTTTAGATGGAGTTCTCTTGAACATATGAACAACATGACCAATGATTTGAAAACATTGACTTAAAGACGACACAGGGAATGACCTTGTAGAAAATCGAATGAGAGAAAAATGGATTTCCCAAATTGGCTTCAAATGATGAATAGGGGGTGTCATGTTCAAGAGCGACACTTACTGCCAATTAATATAAAGATGAAAACATATCCCTTTCCCAAATTTCCCCCCACCATTTCTGGCGAGTACCTCTTTATTTTTACGCAAGATTGAGGAGGATAACATATGCTTGTTGATGTAATCTCATCCTTCAGACGAGTCCCTCATAGTATTTTTAACGAACCCTAAAAAGGAGTGGTTCAGTCCCATCACGGGTCTGTCAATGTTTGTTTAACGAGTCCAGAGATAGAAAACTCGAAGGTTTTTCAAGATTATAGAGTTTGGAAAAACACTTAAAAGAGAACTCTCTCAGTTCCTTTTTCGTAATATAGTCTGGACGAGACCAAAAAATAGATAAATTATCGCTCACCAGATGCTTATTTCAAATACTTTATCGAGCGTGAAAATAGCAAGGTCGCTCGATGATCTTTTCATGTTTAGAGAGTCTGAAAAGAGCTTAAAGAGGACTCCAAGGGGGTTCCTTTTTCGTATAACCTTGTTGAGCCAGAAAAAGTGATAAAAGTATGCTCAACCACGTTCTCATGTATTTACGAGTGCAAGAATGGACAAAAACGACGCTCGAGGTTTTATGTAAAAAACCATAAAAAATAATTGAAACACATGATGAAAAAGGAAAAACTTATGTCCATATCCCGATATTTGATCCTCCAAGTCATCACACCTACAAGAGTTTACACTCAATATAACATTAGGGATTAGGGTTTTAATTGACAAATAATCATAAAAACCAAAATGATATAGTAAAAGTCAATAAAAGGAGTAAATACTCTTCTTTACCACACCATTTTACATTTCCACTATTGAGCTCAAAAACCCCTCTTTTTACCCTCCAAGTTTGGCGTCAATTTGCGGGAGCTACGAGAGACCATTCCATGCGTCATCTGCGACATTAAGGTAAGCTCTTCGTCCTTGACATTTTCATGGTTTAAATTTGTGATTTCATTGGTTAAATGTTTAGTTTTGAGTTGATTTTTCAAGCCCTACAAGCACACTGCAATTCTCGCAGGCGGGCCATACGGGGCCTGGGAGAATGAGGCGTTCTCGTAGGTGAGCCTTAAGCCACCTGTGAGGTTCTTTCACTGTGTCCATGGGGCACTTGCGAGAACCGCAAAGCCCAATTTTTTTTTAAATTTTTAGCCAAAGAAAAATTTCCAAAGCATGAAAAAAGTTATTAATCCTCTTTTTGTGTTCCTTGTGCAGATAATTGGCCATCACCATGGTACTTGAGTGGAGTGAAAGGGAACATGAAGAGGATAATGCAATGTCCGAAAACCATCCACCTACCATAGAGGCTTTGAGATATTGTGGGCTCTTAAAATACTTTCGCATCCCGGGCATGAGGGCCCAAGTCAGACTATTAGAGTATCTAGTGCGTATGTAGGACCCAGATCAGCAGGTTTTTCATGTGGGAGCTCACACACTGTCCGTAGACATTGAGGACATTTACTTTCTGACGGGATTGTCTCGACGCGGATACTATGTCAGCCTGATCGGTAGTAGAGGTGGTGGGCTAAAGATGAGTGAGTACTGCAATCAATACTGTGTACCCAAGGCTCAAAGGAAAAAAGGAAAAGTGGTTATCTGGGGGGTACAAGACTTGACCCTTCGTACTATCCTTTTTACTATAGCTCAGATGGCTGGGAGTTCTTCTCCTCATATGGCATTATAGAGCTACTTCCAGTACGCCATCGAGTGTACCGAGCCTCAAGTATTCACCTGGGCAGATGCTGTGCTTCACAGTATCAAAAAGCAATTGACCAAATGTAGGCAAGGTGACCTGAAGAAATTCGGGTATGGATCTTTGCTGGTGTCTTTCTTCCTTGAGAGGGTCCCCATATTTAGACTATAGGTTGAGTGGAACATACTGGGTCCTAGGGATCCAAGGATGCTGAGATGGTGTCGGCTCATGGCCCGGCACGTAGCAGGACCGATCGTCAAGCACGATGATATCTTCTTTGATTGGATTCAAACCTAGATGTTGATGGTTGATGACTACACTTATGCCGTGTTGGATTTCCAAGGTGATCCGTATTTATCACTGCCAGGGGATACTCAGTGGGGTGACCTTGGTAAGAAGTACATGCATTTTTTTCTTTTCAAATGTTTTTGTGAATTTTTATCATATTCAAATGTTTTTGTTTTATATGTTCATCCAAAAACTAATACAAAATCGTTTGTTGATAACACAGATGTTGGACTGTATAGACCTCCCGACACTTCTCCCATCCAGCAGCGAGGAGAGGTAGTGGCAACACCAGAGTATGCTGAGGATTATCAAGTAGTGGAATAGAATCTAGAGGGCCTTACTGCAGACATTCCAGACATGACTCTGGAAGAGGTTCCACAACGCGATCAACATCATACTGTAGGGGTATCAACAACTATGAGTCGACTGCTCCGTAGGGTTGCTAGGGCAGTCGTGTGTTACCGTGAATGTCATCCAGGACGTCACTTTGTAGAAGCTATAAGCTTCAATTTTTGATATTTTGGTCTTCACACAAAAGTTTTGTAAAAAACTCTTTTGATCATTATATATAGAGATGGCTTCTACCGGATTACTTTATATTGTGTGAATTTTGATGTGCTTAATTTATAAAAGGTTCAAATGTTTGTCCAATACATAATTAGCCAATGCATCTATTAATGTATTAAGACATCTAGCAATATGTTGATATTCAATGTGATCAAAATAACGTTCCAAGAGGAGAATTCGCAAATACACCTGTAACAAAGTAGGACTTCGAATAGAGTATATATTACTTAGTTGTAGTACTACAAGCTGCGAGTCAAGTCGCACAACCAAATGACGAATTCCAAGCGAGATAACATCAACCAATAATTCAATAACTGAACTATACTTTGCAATGTTGTTGGTCGCACAGCCGAGGCACACACCTCGTAAAGATACAAGTTCGTTTGTTGGGGCATAGATTGCCCATGCAGCGGACGCAAGGCTTCGAGTACTACAGCTAGCGCCATCAGTGAAGCCAATATAGGGTAGCAAAGACTCCAACATATGGAAATCAAACACAACGTCACATAAGGGCAGAGACCAGATAACGTCAAAAGAAAACTATAGTAACACACACAAAGTATGACACATAAAATACAAGTACTTGTGCACAAATGATTTATGCATAGTACTTCTTCAAGTAAAACCCATTCCCGGGTTCACTCAAAGGGATACCATCATAATCTACCAGCTTATATGCTCCTTTTTCCAAAACTCAGAGAACAACATAAGGACCTCGTCACATGGGTTCAAATTTTCCAGCTCCTAACACATCTCGATGATGTTCATAGAGAAGAACAAGATCACCTTCGGAGAAAACGTGAGGCTTGACATGCTTGTCATATTGTGCCTTGACACGTTTTTTCTGGGCTTCTATTACTATAGTGGCATCATGTCGAGTTTCATCTAATCGTATCAGATACAATAGACGTTCTTCTTCAACAAAAGTGTTGGGTAAGAGTTCAACAACTAGCTTCAAAGAGGGTATCTCGTATTCTATAGGAAGAATGGCTTCCACACCATAGACTAATCGAAAAGGCGTAAACCCAGTAGAGGATTTGACAGATGTCCTATATGCCTACAATGACGAAAACAACATTGTGTGCCAACTTGTTTTATGAATTCCTATCATCCGTCGAAGCATAGTTATAAGAACTTTGTTGATCACTTCGACTTGACCATTTTCTTGTGGATAATAGGGCGTTGAGTTATCATGATGAAGACCCAAATTTTCCGTAAGTTCAGACATCATAAAATTCCTAAAGTGACTACCATGATCAGTGACGATAGCTTGGGGGACACCAAAACGAGCTATAACGTGATTAAAAAGAAACAACACTGCGGTCTTTCCAATATTATCAAATGTCGGCATCGCCTTGGCCCATTTCATAAAATAATCAATGACTACAATGAGGTAACCATGCCCCCTGACCGAGTGAGGGTGACATGTCATGAAATCAATGCCCCATTTCGCAAAAGGACCAACTGAGACCACAGGGTGAAGAGGAGCAGGATGTGACCGAATTTTCTGATTGTAGGTCTGGCAGGCATGGCATTTCTGAACGGAAGTAATGCAGTCGTTAAACAAAGAAGGCCAAAAATACCCTGCGCGTAAGATCTTCTGAGCAGTAGAATACCCAGACATATGACCACCACATGCTCCGGAATGGCAGTCATTCAAATCTTTCTCGGCTTCGTTGAATGTTAAACAACGTCAAAAAACAGAGTCAATTCCCCGATGATAAAGAGTATCCCCGAGGATAATGTATTGACGAGCTTGATAGCGTATGCGACGTCATTCAGTACTAGACAAAGTAGGCCAGAAAGTCTGGGTTTGGAGATATATAATGATATCCCCATACCAAAGATCGTCAGTGCTAATAAGGAAAAGAGATTCATCGGGTAATGAATCTACTGCTACATTTTCCGTTGCAGAATGAGGAAAATCACATATCAACTCAGCAAAAACTAATGACTTCTTAGACTTGGCGCGGTCGAATTCCAAGTCAAACTCCTGGAGTATGACAATCCATTTGGAGTACTTTCCCCCAAGCAATTGACGTGTCAAAATATGTTGCATAGGGTTGCAATGAGAAATCACCGTAGTATTACGTGAGAGGATATAATGCCGGAAGCGTTGGACGGCTTGAACGACAGCCAAGGCCAGTTTTTCAACATGTTGATACTTGATTTCAGTTGGTGTGAGACTGCGACTTAAGTAGTAAACAACATGTTCATCGTGCACATCATCCTCTTGGATGAGAACCATGCCAATAGTGTACTCTGAGGCAGCAAGATAAAGGAAATAATCGCGACTGTAATCAGGAGGAAAGATAAGTGGAGCTCGCGTTAAGGACAACTTCAAAGATTCAAAAGAATTGTTGGCAACGGTATCCCAAACGAACTCTGAATCTTTCTTTAGTAGCCGCGTAAAATGACGAGTTATCTCAGTGTAATTAGGGATAAAATGACGAAGAAAGTTTGCTTTCCCCTGCAAACTTTGCAACTGGCAGTGTAGAAGGAGGAGGGAGATTAAGAATCGCCTCAACCTTAATAGAATCCACCCGGATCCCTTGATGCGAAACGATAAAACCTAGAAGACAACCGGATTCTACGCAAAAAACACATTTATGAGGATTTAAACATATGCGATAGAACCGACGATGAACGAAAATGGCTCGGAGGTGGGTAGGGTGATCGACTCAATGCATAGAATGAGTGGGTAAATCGTCCAAATAGGGTTGAACGATATGCTTAATGTCATGAAAATCATAAGACATAGCATGTTGAAATGTCGCGCCAGCGTTCTTAAGACTGAAAGGAAGTTTCCTATAGGAAAAAGTACCCCAAGGACAAATAAAAGCAGTTTTATGTTGGTCCTCGGGAGAAATATTAATTTGATTATAGCTGGAGAAACCATCCATGAGAGAGAATATTTCACTTCCAGCACAATCATCGAAAATCGGATCGACGAAGAGGGTAGGAAAGTTGTCTTTGGGACAAGCTTTGTTAATATACCTATAATCAAAACATACAGGAATACTGCCGCCTTTCTTGTCAATCAGGATAGGATTGGAAACCCATTCTATAAGAGCCACCGAATAAATAAAGCCGACTTTTAGAAGTTTTTCAACTTCGAGCTTGATAGCCGCCGCTTTACGTGGGTGGACTGGACGAAGGCGTTGCCGGACAGGTTTAGCTTCGGGGTATGTCTTTATCTCATGTACAACAATTGCAGGGTCGATACCTGGCATCTCTTCATATCTCCAAGCAAAGATGTCACAAAATTATTTGAACAGAGATGTATAGGTGACGATTTCGTCGGGAGAACACGAAGCTCTAATATGAACATTTTCGACCATCTCAGGTTTAATGGATATGTCAATGGGAATCGTGGGCGAGATATTACTTAAGTTCCCTTCAACAAACACATCGTGTGAAGACGCGGGAACCGTCGAGATGACAACAACGGTGGACAGAGTCGAAATCCATTGGTAGTTCTCAAGAGTGTTGTTCCAGAAAGAGTATGGAACGATGATGCCCATCATCCCAAGGGTTGTTTTCCATGACGGACATGATCATCTCGTCAGTAGGAAAAATAACATGAAAAGTATTGGGAGACAACTCATCAAGAGAAGAGGTAGAAGGTGTTGCCGATTGAATGGCTTGATAAGCAGACTCAACCAGACTTAACGACATGACGTCGCCGAAACAAAAAATGATCTCCAGGGTCAGGGACAATCCAAGGGTCGTGTGACACAAGAAGTTCGTGAGGCACGGTGGAGATCATGTTGATAGAAGCAACTGACGGGCGTGGAACATCGGGCGATGGAATGGGAAAAGTACCCATTAATGAGGAGTCCTTTAAAAGGCCTACACCAACATTCTCATAACCTGGTGGGGTTTTAGAAATAAATGGCACATTGCCAGTATGAGTAGTAGAATTGAAGAAGGCAAGTTGGTCAACGGTAACAACCTTTCCTTGATGAGGGAAACGTACTACATGGAAAAGGGTTGACACAACGGCGTGCATGTAATCGATCCAGCTACGACCAAGTAAAATATTATAATCAAGGGGAGCGTCAAAGACTTCCACTTCGACTTGGACCGTCTTACCTTCTAGTGTAATGGAAAATGAAGGAAGAACACCGTAAGGCTTAAAACCAGAGCCATTGAAGGCTTTAAGAGTGTTTTGTGATTCATTCAAGGGAGGAGCGCCAATGGCTTTCCAACAAGCAAAAGACATTACACACGTGGAGGCACCCTCGTCGATAAGAGTTCGACAAATGTTCTTGTCAGAGACAACAACTTGTATCTGAAATGTGAGTTGCAGGGGTAACCGTGGAATGTGATCATCCAAGTCAAAGACTATTAAATTCGTATCTGTCGGGTCAATTCCACCTATAGATTTTAACAGTGCCTTCCGTTGTGCAGGACAAGATTGAAGGACTTCAAGGGCTGACATCGTTGAAGGTGCCTGGGCCAGATCTTCAACAATGTTGTAGTTCTGGGCCGCACGAGCATGAGGATTGAAAGCTGATTTCCTAATGACACCTTTTGGGGGTGGTCGCAGAACTGTATCAAGACTCGGTCGTTCGAGATGAAGAGGACCGTTAGTAGGTGGAGTCGTGGGAGATGGTTGTACCAAAGCAGGAGGTAAATCGTCAACCTTATCCTTAGATGGGGTATAATCTTTGGCTCTAGTCGTGAGTGCAACGTTGTTTTGCTTAGAATCACTAGTACACATCAAAACATATGATGTCGTAGAAGAGGAGGGTTGGTCTTGAATGACCAACTAAGCCTGTTGTTGAGACGGGAAGGGTTGGGAGAAGACAGCCGATGTAGATGGTTTTGGGGTTCCTTGAAGGAACTTAGTGACCTCGACATGTCATGGAAAATCCTTCGTGTAGTGATCATCACCGCAGATAAGGCAAGGGTATCGTGGTTTGCGCTTATCCCGATCTTCAATAGGAGGGGTTTTAGTTTGCTCTGCTTGATTATTATTTTTTCCCTCCTTATTCTTGCCTCTCCCCTTTTTAGATTTGTTTTTTCTGGCTGGGGTAGATTGGACAACATTGACATCAGAAGTTTTACCGATGGGAGCGACAGGAGGCAGAGAATTTTGAACATTAGAAGAAGCAGATTTAGGGGTAGTAATTGAAACAAAATGTGAGTGGGCTTGGGCAGTACCAATCACACCGTCAGCTGCATGCGAGGCAACTGGAGTAGTTGAAGTGCTGGAAGTACCAGGACGAGGTAATTCAGGTAGCAAATAGTAAAGTGTTCCCATTTGGGAATAAACGAGATCAAGATATTGATGACGACTTATAGCCTGCTCCTCCATAACAAGGCCACCCATGGCAATGTCTTTACCAATTTCGTTCACAAAGGATTTCGTAAACCATTCTTCCAGCAGTTGATCGAGGAGTTCAAGTTTAATGAGACGTCGATGTCTTCGCCACTCATGGATATGATCAGATATATGAGTGCCTTTAGTCTGTTTGAAGGAAGTCAAAATCTCAGTCCCAGTATCATAACGGATCGGTAACTGGTAATGTGTAAGGAAATCCATAGCTAGGGTGTTGAAATCAGAGAAGAAACCTCGTGGAAATTCGATATACCACTTCGCAGCAGAACCGGTAAGAGTTCATTGAAAAAGATGTAAACGAATAGAGTCATCTATAAACGAGTTGGATGAACACCATAGGTGAAAAGTCATAACATGATTGTTTGGGTCCTCTCCCACTTTGCCGTCGAATTTAGGAATGTCCGATGGAAGATTGGCTGGAATAACAGGCCATCGAGGAGAGTGACAAATAGGATCATTTAAAATCCTAGACAAATCTGGAAAATCCAAAGTAGCAAGAAAAGGTAACTGTCGATTCACCTGCGGGTACTGATGGCTTTGGGGTGGAAGCTCTGTCGGAAAACCAGTAGGACCGTAAGAAGTCTTTCCATAATGGGAAGACCCAGACAGATTCGGTGGTGGTTGGAGAGGATAGTAGTTCCAAGGACTGTAACCTTGAGTTTGATTAGGGACCTGAGTTTGAGCATTGTGACCCTGACCCCAAATAGGATTGGGTATACTTGGATATGGTTGGCCTATAGTAGGGACAGTCTGCTGCCCCCCATTCGTTTGAGGAAGATTTTGTATCATCTGATTCCAATACTGGGCCAAAGAAGGAGGTATATTTTGTCCAAAAGGTGGGGTTGGTCCCCTTATTGTAGGTGGCGTTCCAACCGGAAATTGTGTCCCAATCAAAGGTTGTGTAGTAAGTGGAATATGGCCGGTAAGAGGAAGTTGAGTTGTACCACCTTTTCTACCAATGGAAACCTGCAATTTGGATATAATGGACGGTATAGTGCCACTAGGATTAGGATTTCTAGAAGGAAATTGAGGGAGTGTCGGAATAAAACCGGGAATAGGGTGCCCAGGAAAAGAAGGACCACCTGGAGAACCGCCTGGGGTTTGTGGAGGTGTTGGAACAAAAGCATTCAAAAAAGCATTCAACGCATGGTATCCAGGTTGTAGTGTGACATTGGTCATTCGTTGTGTGTTGATAGGAGCAAGACCAGCTGCAGTGACCTCGGTTGGGACACTCATAGTATTTGTGAGATGGGCCATCTTGGCAGGGACAGTAAAGTGATAAGTGGTATTCACTGGTACAGTCTCTGTCTCAAAAAACACTGGAGGGTTGATTTCGGAGACCATAGGCAAACCAGAACCAAAAATGGTCTTTCGAAAATCACTTGACCAAAAAGGATCTTGGCCTTCTACACCGGGAAAAGGCCCAACAGGTGATCCAGAAGTGGTAACAACTAGTTCTACGGAAGAATTCCATCGCATAAAGGGTCGTTCAGAACCACAGCGAATTCGAAAATCCTCTCTAGTATTGGTAATTCGAAAAGGTTCTAGAGAGTCAGTTGATTCCACTTGTGGTGTGGTGACGATTGGGACTTCACTCTACTGAGGAGAGCCCTCAGGTGTACTGGTAGGAAAGAGTTGAGAACCGTCCAAATGCTCTGGAGATAAACCTTGCATTCTACGTGAACGACGTGGGGGAGCTATTGTAAACGAGTGAAAAACTTCACGAAGAAAATCCTATGTTCAACTTCGAGAAACAAAAAACATGCTCTAGTAAACAAAATCTAGGAAGCAATCACCGGGAAAACAAGACCTTCTAATTTTGAAGCCACTAGTTGGTGATGAAATCCAATGTCGCAACAACGAGACAAGAAGGGGCGGGGCTAGGGTGGAAAAGTTACGTTGACGACCTGCTTAACAGACTTACACCCTGGTGCAAGCTCCCACACATAATCGTGGGTATACCCTCCAAGGAGCCCGAGTGAGTTTGGTCAACGTCAATTCCAGGTAACTTGAAGACTTTCCCCTCCACAGTCACCTTGGGTAAGAACCTAGAAATATATGCCACTAAGGTCACCACCAACAACAATAAATCCTGGGGGAACAATCGACAGTCTGATCCACACGCAAGGGCAGGGTATCTAGCCTGAAATCAACTCAAAAGGCTTCCACTCATCATTGTGGGTATACCTCCGAGTGATCCCCGTAATACGTGAAATCTCTACACTAATATCAACAAAGCAGGGTGAGTAAATTTGCCAATACCAATGCGACCTCGTGCATGACCCTTGTGTGAGAAGGGATTCCCAGGACAAGATTTTGCAAATGGAATTTAACACTCTCTAACACAATATGCTATTGTGTGTTTTATGCTTTTGGAGAGTGTATCTCTCTTCCTACTCCAAAGCGCTAGCCTAGCTAAATGTTAGTGTAAAAGAGGCCTAGAAAAGAGTTACTAGATAAATTTTATGATTACGCAGTGTTATTAAAGGCTGTTGTTTCCTCAAAGGTAATGGAAATGAAACTTATGTTGTATGAATCTGACCCAACAATGCAAGGATGAGAATGAAAATGTATCACTTTTCATTCAATGAAGCCTATGTATGGGAGAGAGAGAAAGTTTTCCAGATCAACCTTGAACTACAATACAAAATTTCCTTTCAAATGCCAATACAAACAAACATTTATCAAATGAAAACACTCTATTGTGTCTTTTTCAAATACTTCAACAATCTCAATAATTTGATTTTTCAATGTTTTCTAAAAACAAAAACAAGTTTTTGAAAGAAAAAACTTTTGTTCACTTTCCAAAAAGGACCCTCATTATTTCAATGAGAGCACAGAAAATCAAATCAACGAATAAGCAAATAACCCAATCCACTCTTTCAATGAAAGAAAAAATAAAGAGTAAACCAATTTAGTCTTTTCAAATGCAACAGAAAATGATCTTTCAAACCATGAGAAAATGAGAAAACCAAGCAAACTTAACTTTCAACCAATCAATGGATCTTAACTAATCGAACATACTCAGATTCTGAAGTCAGAGAGAATGGTTTTGCCAAGAAAAGCCAAGAAACGAAAGTCAAGTCCAAAAAATGACAAGAAAAGCCTTGAAACCCTAAGACTATTCATGCACACAAACAAAGACAAGAAAGATATCAATCAGAGGTCCAAGAAACTCATAAGAGGCAATCAAACTGATCTAGGCAGTTAAAAATGCCAAAACTCAAATCCAAATTTTTGAAAAATGATGTTCGCAGACAGACAATATAACACAGTGTGAGAATCACTGATTCTCACAGGTGACCCTTGAGCAGGGTGCGAGAACCTCGCACTGAAACCTATGGGCAGAGTGGGAACTCTACCTATTCTCGTAGGCTGCAATGAAGTGTAGTGCGAGAATTCCTGAACATAACCAAAAATTTGAAAAATGAAGAAAAATTCAAAAAGACTTCTGGACCCAGAAGGTCTATCTGGATATCCTGAAGGCTTAGAGACTGATAGGAGAAGAGAAAAGTGAAACCAGAGTAAATGGCCACAGAAAAATATCAAAAGCCACAAAGAAAATGGGATTGATCCCCAGTAGATTCGCCAATTTTGTTATTGGATAAATCCGTAAGTGCGGACACAAACCGATCTCCCTAGATCTACTTGAATCTAGAACAAAGCAAGACAAAATATGACTCTTTCCCTAGATTCTAACCATTGAATTAAATAGGAGGCAAGAACAAAGAACATACCTTATGATCACTTCCTTTGGTCTTTGTTTCTCCTGCTTCGTTCCAGTGCTCTCTTACAGTCAAGACCAAAACAATACAAACCAACCAAAGTGAAGAAAGCACTATCTATTCAACAATGAATCTATGTATATGATCAAGGAGTTATATAATAAAGTAGAATTGGCTTTATGGGAAAGGGACATATTACTGTATCATATTGATGGAAAGTAAATATTACAACCTGAGCCTTGATGTCACAAACTTCCTTTCGATGTCCCTTGGCTCCGACACACACACTTGCTCACTTGCATGAAGAAGATCAACCACCTTTGATAAACTTGCTGGAGTTCTTAGCTGTTGTAGCATCAATCCTTCACAAAATCTTTCACCAATTTCTCCAATGAATCTTTCTTAACCTTGTTTTCTTAACCTTTTCCATGAGAATTCACTCAATATATAGGAGAGAATGAATTAGTTACTTGGATATGAATGATCCCAAAATATCAGGGAATCCAGTACTAGGATAACCATTCGAATGCCATCTCATCCTTCTAGAATATTCCCTTCTAGAAGCTTCGATAATTCAACTTTTTCCCTTCTTTAGAAAGAGTTCGCACCCTAGCAGTTCAACACAGTGCGAACTTCTCGCACCTTGGCTTAAGGCAGCCTGCAAGAATCATGCATTCTCATAGGCAAATATACTAGCAGCCTGCGAACAGTCCTAAAAAATGTGATTTCTGGAAAGAGATGAAGGTAACTTTTCTCAGGAGAAAGTTCTAATGAAGAGCCTAAGTACACCATCATCAATACATCATCATGATAGCTAAAATCATGGGTAACACATAGATAGCTAAAAATGATGCTCCAAATATCGACACTGGTCATGTGGATTGAAATATGTAGAACGAACCAAAAATTCATCCACTAGTACTGGAGAATAATAAAATTAAAGAAGAATATGTAGAGAAGGATCTTGTTTACTATCCATGATGGGCTCTACATGAGGTGAAGTAGAGTCATCAAATAGAATATTGAAGTGGTTTTCATCCCATAAATGACAACTATCCATATACCAATCATCACAATTGGCCTCAAAATCATACCAATCAGATGCTTCTTGATTATATTCATCCCTAATGTCCTATATAATATACCTTTCCTACCTTGCAAGTGTGATCACTTGAATAGTTTCCTGAACACTTTCCTGAGCATGTTTACAACTTGTGCAAAATTTTATCTTGAGGTCTTCTAACTACCTTTGAATTTTCCGGAGGAGTCGAAAATCCATTGGAAACAATACATATAATATACCAAAAGAAATCTCGTAAAATTATCTATCATATGGAACTAATATGGTAGAAATATGAGCACCCTGTGAAAAGATATGAGCTCTGCAGTCTTGCCACCATCACGAGGACCCTAAAAAATAGTCGATTTTAAATCAACAATATCTTCACTTCCGGAGCTCTGATTGAGATGATTTGTTTTTTTTGAAATGAGACATTTTTGAAAGAGGAACTCATATTTATGATTGTTTTGGGAAAATTTGGTCCTGGGTGCTACAAAAATTAGCAAAATCACGTGAGCATTTGTGGAAAAACCCTAAAAAATAATTGCTTTTAAAATGATGATAACTTCACTTCTTGGACTTCGTTTTTGAAGATTTATTTTTGAATTTTTTTTTTTCTAGGAGGAACTCATATATACAACCAATTTATGAAAAATCTACATACAAAGCTACATAATTTGTCCATAGTGTCATGGCCCTCTTTTTCTACTTCAAATAGAAATTTTGCGAAAAAAGAAGAAGAAAAATTTACCCCTTTTTGTGGCCAAAGAAAGTGCTCTCATACCAATTGTTAAGTACCAAAGATATGAATAACAAAATCACCAAAAATATTCAAAGAATAATATAGATAAATAACCACTTTATTATAGAAACCCTTAGGGTAGGGAAACACCATACAATACATCCTATTACGAAAGGGATCCACTCTTGTTCACTTGCCTCTTCGAGGGGGGAACCTACTAATGAAATAATTTCTCCAAATGCAATGATTCTTTTTATTGAATTCCATTACATTGATTGAACCCATTTATATAGTGCTACTGACCACCTAAGAACATTTTAGAGGACGAATCTACTAATAATTCCTCTTACATTTATTATGTTCACATTAATATATCTAGCTACCATAGTGGGCCTTATTTAATAATATAGTGGACCTAGTCCACCTTACATTGAATGACCTCCACTATTATCACTATGGGCCCTTCGACCAACCCCCCCCCCCCC
>ML807138.1:186175-201337 GCA_009831015.1 Picea engelmannii
TTATGTTAAGTACTAATGGAATTATATATTTCTTTCTAGAATACATAGTAAAATAAGAATTCTTTACTTACAATTACTTTATGATGATGATGATGATAATGATTAACATTTATTTGAACCATAATTAGTCTATCCAATTTTAAGAAATGTAAAATATTGCTTGGATTTCTTTAAAATGCTATTTCCATGCTAAAAAAACATTAAGGGAAATGTTCCAAAATCACCATATTTTTTATGACCTAGAAGATTCAAAAAAATTATGTTGTAACAAATATTTTAAAATTGAAATCAAATTTAAATATATGTAAGGAACTATTAAAAAAATTTCTTTTCATATTTAATCATCTTAATGTGATAAAGATGACAGATTATTGCTTCCCTAAAATAGAGTCTCTTGATTCCTTGTCAGATTGAGTAGAGTTTGAGCGTATTTAGAAAAGGAGTCGCAACTCACCAATCCATCAATACCATTGGTATATCCGCAGCATACAAGAAGAAAGAAGGTATTAAAATACGGTGAGAAAGGTTTTACCTAGCATCCATACTATGCTGATTCAATTAAATTATAAAAAATATGTTTATAAAATTAAACAAACAAACAAAAGGGAATATTAATTTTCAAAGGCCTATTAAAGGGCGTATAAGTGTTAATATCCATGTAATAAGAACAATAAAAAGTGGACTTGTTAAAAAGGCGTTGGTTTATTAAAATATTTCCTATATAAAGTTTTTTTTATAATTTTTTTTTATAATTTTTTTATATAATTTTTTTAATAAAAAAAAATATATTTTTTAAATTTTTTAATAGAAAAAGGGAATTTAAATTTTAGTAGGATCTTGATAATGGATTCAAGTAAGAAGCCTAGTGAACACCTATGGTGAAATTGACAAAGGGAGATCCAATGACATCCATTATTAGTGAAGGACATGGCCTAATTATGACAAGTACTAATTATGACCTTTACTAAATCAAAATGAAGAATGAAGAATTTTCTTCATTTTCAGGAATGTTTGGATATTGAGTAAGTGGGTTTATAGAATCCGATTGGGAAACCTTAAAGGCAATTGAAAATGCACAGAGACAAGTTGTTGTTGGAAACAAAAAGAAATATTCAATGACATTATGGATTATCCAACAAGGGATATAAGGTTCAATTTTTCCGAAAGTTGCAGTATTTGATCATGCCAAGTGGGCATGGGATACTTTTGAGACTTCCTATCAAGGCACTGAAAAGTAAAAAATTGCAAATTGCAAACACTCACAAAGAATTTTGAAACACTCCATATCAAGAACTTAGACTTTTTTGAATCATTTTATGACATAGGTCAAGAACATTTTCAATCAGCTTCGAGCACATGGAGAATAAATTTCAAATCAAAAGGTTGTTGAAAAAGTACTCAAGAGCCTTCCTTAAAATATTTATATTGTTGTAGTAGCCATAAAGGAGTATAAATATCTATCACAATTGTATGTAGAACAACTCACAGGGTCTTTGTTGACACATGAGAGAATATTAAACATAAGCAGTGACTCTTTGGAAAGTGCATTTCAGTCTCAAGTTTTCATTAGCAGAGGAAAAGTTTGAGGAAATAGAAGCAGATGAAGAGGAGGAAGAGGAGGAAGAGACCTATCTCAAGCCGAAGATCGGTCAACATCATAACAAATAGAAAAGTCACACAATTTCCCTCAGAACCAAAGAGGAAGAGGAAGAAAATACAATCATTTAAGGAGGACTAAAAAATAAAAAATCTAGTGCTATTACTGCATTAAGTTTGGCCATTTTGAAAGTTATTTTAGGAGAAAGAAAGAATATATGAAAAAAAAAGAGCTAACTTGACAAACACTGATGAATTTACAGATGAATCCATGTTCCTTTCATGTTAGGTAACTGAAGAATGTAACAATAATGATCTATGGTTACTGGACAATGGCTACAAAAATCACACGACAAGTAAAAAAAACACATTCTCAAGTTTAGATAACTCATTTAGAACTAAAGTAAAATTAACGAATGATTATCTAGTAAATGTTTAAGGAAAAGGAACAATATATGTTTTGATCGAGCAAGATGAAAATAAGGACATTTCAAATGTCTATTATTTACCTAGTATCAAACATAATTTGATGGGTGTATGGAGTTAAGTCAAAATGGGTATGGACTCATATTTAAAGGTCTCACATGTATCATTCTAGACAAGCCACCTAGTAGGAGACTCAATGAAAAATGCAAATGACCAAAAATAGAATGTTTCCATTAGTGATGAGGAACTGTAATCTCTCACAATCATATGAACATAATGTTTCAATCTTAGACGAGTCCTTCTTATGGAATATTAGATATGATCATTTACCCTTTGACAATATTAGACTTTTACAAAATAAATCTATGGTCTGAGGTATCCCTATGATGATTTTTTAGGATAACTCTTGTGAGAGACACATCCTATAAGATAAACACCATAGAGAGATATTTTCAGTAGCTTCTTCCTATAGAGCCAAGGTACCACTTGAATTAGAACACATTTATTTTTGTGGTTTGATGAAAACATAGTGAATAGGAGGTAATTTTTATTTCCTAACATTTATTGATGATTTTAGCTGGATGACCTGGGTATATTTTGTCAAGAACAAATCCTAAAATTTTGGAACATTCAGAGAGTTCAAATCCATGACAGAGAAACAAAGTGGGAAGTACATTAAGGTGCTTAGATCAGATGGAGGTGGTGGGTATGATTCCAAATAATTTGCATCATTCTGTAGGGAGTGATGAATCACAAGGAAGTTTACAACAAGGTACACTCCACAACAAAATGGATGAGATGAAAGGAAGAACACGACCATAATGAATATGGCTAGAAGTATGCTCAAGGCTAAGAACATATCGGATGAATTTTGGGTAGAAGCTATTGCTTGTTCAGTTTATACTGAATTGATCTCCAACTAAGAGTACATGGAAGAAAAAGCTCCTCAAGAAGCTTGGAGTGGCATGAAATCCAATGTGTCAAATTTAATTTTTTTGGTTGTGTAGCTTATGCACATGTTCTGAAAGAATTGAGAAAAAATATTGATCAAAGAAGTGAAAAATGTATATTTATTGGCTATAGTGAGAATTCTAAAGTACATAGACTATACAATCTTGTTAGAAATAAGTTTATATCATGTAGGGATGTTAAATTACAAGAAGACTAGTCATGGGATGACCAAGTTAATAAAACGATTGGAAGTCAGATTCCTTCTCTACAATAAAATGCATAGGTGGATTCTACAGAACAATAGGCTCCACCACCAAGACTTCCAAGGTTATAGGTAGAAAGATAATCTTCAAGAAAAGAAAGATATACAATTCATAGTCCTTCTTCCAACAGTGATTTAGATCCCACAATAGCCTCTCTAAGGATCACTTTTCTTTATTATCATCTCAACCAATGTCCTTTAAAGAAGAATTTAAGGAAGAACAATGGGTTCAAGATATGAATGAATAAATTGATGCAATTGAGAAGAACCACACACATGATCTCGTAGATATTCCAATAGGGAAAGAAAGCATTGGAGTAAAATGAGTAAAAATACCAAATTTCAATGAGAAAGGGAAAGTTGAAAAGAATAAATCCATACTTATTGCAAAAGGGTTTTATCAACAACCCAATATTGATTATGGATAAACCTTTTCTCCAATAACAAGGTTAGACATAGGTAGAGCAATTTTGGAAATCACTTCCCAAAATAGTTGGCTTGTTTATCAGATGGATGTTAAATCATTTTTTTTAAATGACATTTTAGAAGAGGAATTCTATGGTCAGGAGCACAAAGTTTATAGGATAAAGAAATAATTTTATAGTTTGAAGCATGCTTCATGAGCTTGGAACAATTGCATTGATTCCTATTTGCTCAACTATGGGTTCAAAGGAAACAATAATGAACCCAAAATTTACATCAAAATAGATCAACAAGGTACTATTCTTATTTTTTTCCTTTATGTTGATGATATGATATACCCAAGAAATTTAATGTTGGACGATTTCAAGGTAGCCATGAAGACAAGGTTTGGAATGACTGATCTTGGTCTTATGAAGTATTTTCTTGGAATTGGGCTTGAGCAATCTGCACAAGTTATTTTTATTTGCTAGGAGAATTATGTAAGTGATATTTCGAAAAGGTTCAGAATGGATAAAAGAAAGCCAACAGATACACCAATCACAACACGTAAAAATTTAAGTAAATCTTATAAAGGATCAACAATTGATCTTACTTTGTACAAGAGACTTGTAGGGAATGTCATGTATCTTAAAACTACCAAGTAAGATATTATGCATGGAGTAATCTTAATTTCTAGATCCATGGAGTCTCCCAAAGGATCTCATTCGAAGGTTGGTAAAAGAATCTTAATGTACATTACAAGTATAATAGATTATGGAATTTGGTATTCCACTTCCAAATAAAATATTTTTGTTGGGTACATAAACAATGATTTGCAAGCAACATTATGATTGGAAGAGCACTTATGATTAGGGATTCCATTTAGATACAGGTTCAATCTCATGGGAATCCAACAAACAACCCATTGACACAATATCTCCAATTGAAGCAGAGTATATAGTAGATACATCAACAACATGTCATGATGTATGGTTCAAAAGACTCTTAATTGATCTTTCACATAAAGAGAAGGATCCAACTCCCATCTTTTGTGACAATAGTTCAGCCATTGCATTATCCAAGAATCACGTGTTTCATCGCAAAAGTAAATAAATTGACACTCACTATCATTTCATTCATGAGATTGTTAACAATGGAAACATCATTCTACATTTTTGTAAGTCTCGAGATCAATTGACAAACACTTTCACCAAGCCATTGACATAAGACGATTTTGAATTTTAGAGACAACACATCAAGAACATTACCCTAGGTTTTTTTAGAAGAAATTATATGTATATCTCTCATTTTGTATCCTTTTCTCAGTGCTATAGTTCCAATTGAACTTGGGATGGATATCAATTCCATATTGATATTGAAATATTTATTTAGGACTCAAACATTGACAAACTTTAAAATTTCTTTTTGTTATATGTGTGTGGGTGAGAACACCACATGTCAACTCTATGATGTAGCCAAACACTAAATTGGTGTATGAGATCTCCTTTTGGATTTGAACTTGTGACCTCTTAAGAGGAAACACATGTTCTTAACCATTAGACCAACTGAAGCTATATATATATATATATATATATATATATATATATATAAATATTTAATATCAAAATACATTCAAGACATAGAAATGGCTATTCTTATAAAGATGGTGAGGGTATGAGAAAGCCAGAATTGAGTTGAAGAAGGGATTAGGAGATGTTAAGCTTTAGTTTTATAAGCATTATTCTTTGTAGAACATATTCTTTCTTATAACGATGGTGAGGGTTTGAGGAAGCGAGAATTGAGTTGTGAAAGGGATTAAGAGATGTTATGCTTGAGTTTTGTAAGCATTATTCTCTCTTATGACAACAGTGACAACGATGAGGGTTTGAGGAAGCGCAAATTGAGTTGAGGAAGGGATCAGGAGCTGTTACGCTTGAGTTTTGTAAGCATTTTGATGCTCATAATAGGTGATTTAATGTCGATGTAGTAACTAAGATTTATGGAAATTGTGTCTCGAAATGAATTTTGCATGGCCTTCAGATGAATCAGGGGTCGTAGTGAAAATGTTTGTGTTTATTTTCTTTCTCATACACATTTTCGGCTTTAATTCCTTATTTATTTGAGTTTTCCTTTGACTGCACTGTCTTTTACTTGGAGTGTGTAAAAGGGTCATTTGGTCTATTCTCCAATCAATTGATTCAAACCCTGCTCTGAACCCTCTCTTAGGTCTTCAGAGAGATTTGAACTCACGTCCTCTTGTACAAATTCGCCTGTTAAAATCCCTCGACTTATTACTCCTATTATTCCTTTGGTTCTTTGAATTCTTCTTCCATATTTACTTTCCTTCACGTGTTGGCTTGAATCTGCCTGTCAGAAAAACAATACTGTGCATTTGGTGGTGAATTATATCAATGGAAAGGCAATTATTTGTTGGGCTCAAGCTTCATTTTTTCAGCAAAGATTTAACAAAAATTGGTAAAACCTCTTGTGCATTTCATGTATTTTAATTAGCGGCATCTGTTATTTTTAGATAGCTGGATTTTGCTTTGATATTATCTGTATTTACTGTATTAGGTCAAGATGAGTTTAATTGTGAATAATATTGAAATTGCAAATTATTTTACCAGTATTGGAGCAGTCAGAGATATCTTTAGTTTCTTGAGGAAACCTTGGGGATTTTTGAACTTCCTTAAGGTGTGCTTAAACTTTCAACTTTGAAGAGGTTTGACGTCGAGTAATTCACATGAAAACAAAGTAGAGGAGGGGCATGGATGCGGTAAGTGAAACTAACCATAACAGAAAGTGCTTGATTTGAATTTTGTTGTTTGGGGGACGAACTCTGAAAGGGTTTGAAGTATATTTGGGAGAAATTTTTGAATTTTTTTCGACTTTAAAATGGGCATGTAATTTTAAGTTAGGGTTTCTTTGAGGTCGTCTGTAAATTTGATTGAATTTGAGAGAAAATTTCCCTTAGGAATTTTGTCTATTTATAAAGGTATGCAATGAAGTTATTTGTACTGTAAAATAATCCTCCAATGACATGGAAAGATAATGTCAAATAAGAAACTTAGCTATTTACAATTTTGGCGTCTAGCCACAGTCTGCTATGTTGCTCTGTCCTGCACACTATTATTAAGAAGAAAGGATTCTAATTTTGAAGTATTTGAAAGGCTTATTCCAGTGATAAGAGAAATAGTGATAAATATGTGGCTAGAGCAGATTGTAATAAAAGCAGGGATTAAAGTTCAATTTTTTTGTAATTTTTGAAGAAAAACAGTCACGTTCCATTTATTTTCATGTACTTAACTCTTTGTTTAAAAAGTTGTCAAGCGCAGAATTAAATTGTTTATGAACAATGTTTAATTTGATGTTTCTCTCGGTACTCGCAAGATTGATTATGGACATCAAAATTTGGCTCAAGAGCAGACTTACTATCTGTGCATTTCATATACAAAATTATATATCACGAGCCTCTCAATTTTAAGGAAATATTTTCTAAGTACTTATATTTCATTTAGGATTCATCTATTTCATTAACAACATTAATTTTGAAATACATTCCCTATTAATTTTTCTAGGGCAATATTTTCTAAGAACTTATATTTCATTTAAGATTCATTTTTTTTTTTTCGCTAAACTTCACATTGGGGTAGATTTGTTTTGACCTAACTATGAAGTTAGCTAGTCTAATAGATTTGTTTTGACCTAACTATGAAGTTAGTGAGTCTAAGATGTAATCATATGTTATATTTGAATGTATCAGTTTGATATAATATTCTAAAATCTCAAATTAGATAGTTACAAGTCACAAGTATATAGAGTTAATATTTGTCCTTGAAACTTTTAGCCTAGAAAATTAGCATCTAAATAAATATTTATTATTTCCTTGGCTAAAACTAGCACCAAAATATATCTTTTATTATGGAGTTATTCAACCCTTTAAATAGGTTTCATCACGTCAAATACCATGAGAAAACCATGTGTTACCTACAACTATGGGCATGTAAACCAGCAACAATAAACATGTAAGAGTCAAAATTAGCCAAAACATCCCCCCTTTAAACTTCACTTGGCATAAATACCTACCCCCTCAAAGTTTATTAAGGTATATGGGAATACAAGATGTCCCATACCAGGTAGGTCTACATCTGGTGATTCATAAAATGAGGGGATGCATGCCAAAATAGGTCTTATAGTCATATGCCCATTTACATGTGATTAAATTACAACTCCAAAAATAATGATTACAATTGCATGCCCAAGCATGTGATGCTCTAAGAATCTACATGCTTTATTACTCACATACCATGTACTATATGGATAGCCATTATTCATCCCAATTTCTAAAATGATATGGTATTACGAGTAAATACACCACATCAATATCTCCATCATCAAGGATTTTCCCATCACTTTCTCCATGATCACCAAACCATTCTAGTTTTTCCTTGCTCTGGTACCAAATGAAAGGAAGAAACTGTATGGAATATGTTTCCTACACTAACCAATGAGAGAATAATGTGCAAAAAAATTATGTTAGCGATAAAAAAACGCACTGGTATCTTGATGAGTATTTTCATCACTCTTCAAATGATTTATCATTTTCTTCAGTCTCTTTCTAGTATCTTAACCTCCATAGTGTTCATCAAGCTCCTGCTTGATTGATTACTTTGCTAAAAAATCCTTTGTTTTTATGCCTCTGGACCTGCAATACAAGATACAAATAACAAAATGTCATTTCATTGCTTTTATGTCTTTTTCTTTGATAAATTTCCCTAAAGCAAAAGTGATTTGTCCTTTAAGTGACTTAACCCTAGGTTATGTTATATACTAGCCTAGCGCACCAAGCAATGAGTCAAGCCAAATCTGGAGTCCAAATGTCAAGAACATTCAACACATAAACCATACAAAGCCCAGCTCTAACACCAATGCCCAAGCGCAAGTGCCAAATTTCGATTCCATATGTCACCAAAGTCATGCAACATGTAAACTAAATCCAAGCCATGTTTTAAGTCATGAGTCAAATTTGATAGTCAACACCAAAACCCAGTACTCAGCGCCGAGCTCCTATCCTATCCACCTCATCAAAAAGTGTCGGTTATGAATTTTGTAAATAGTGAGAATCTTATTTCACTAACAACCACAAGTCGACACATAACCCATAGATCAGCCACAAATCAGGTTGCATGTCGATTCACCAAGCGTATCATTAAGTCCCTTCTCATTCTGTATTGATGCACCGTCAAGTTTCTCTGCTGCTCTGGATCAGACATATCTCCTTGGGATTTAATTTAGCTAGAATGTTAGATCAAGCACTCTACGCCTGCGACCAGGAAGGTGTCAATTTGATTATATAGTCATATTAAGTTTTTGAGGAACCATGCATCAGAAGACAAACAAATCTTGCATTTTTGGGTTGTTCTCAAGACGCAAAGTTATACCCATGCGCTCAACAATTGAGAGTGAAAGAGACGTTGCATGTTTCTCTTCCAGCATCTGATAAATCCGTGAACAGATTGCTTAGTTGTCTTTACCCTACAATTGCAGACAATATTATAAATGTTGCCAGAAAAGACCCTCCTCATCAGAAGTTGTTTGTGCATGGACTGGCTTAGGAGATTGCTTCATAAACTCTGCGTGAATCATTCAAACAGTATGGAGAGATTGAAGAGGGCTCTGTTATTATTCATAAGACAACTGGAAAGTCAAGGGGTTTTGGCATTATTATATTTAAACATATGGAATCTTCTCAGAAGGATTTACAGGAACCTAGTAAGACTATTGATGGCCGAATTACTATATGAAATTTGGCATCTATTAGCACCAATCCAGTACAATCTACAGATAGAAAAAAATAAGCATAGTGTGGTATGTCTTCTGCTATAGTAGACCTATCACTAGATTATAGTGGCAATTGTTTTTATCCATGCAAAGGTGCAGGAACAGACTGCAAGCAACATCCTTTTGTCATCCTCGAGTTCATTCTATCTAGCAAGTTCTAGTAAACATTTTGTTTGCAAACCTGTCAGTGGTCATCGAGAATGCAGCATCATCTCAGGGACTCTTTATTGCATCTCTTAGTATAGAAGTAACTTCAATTAAATTGTTACAGAAGCTGATCAAAGAAAGGTATTATAACTAAGGAAAGAGACAGGGAATACAACTATTTCCAAAACTTAAGATCAAGCATTCTACAACGGATGGGTTTCTATACTTTGCTTTTTGTTTTGTTCTCTACTTAAATGCTTGAAAGGTAAGATCAAGAAGCCAGGGAGAAGAAAACTAAAGGCTAAGACAAAGCACATTTTCGAAATTTTACAGCTATCCAAAGACAGAGATTTCACCAACGCAAAAGGCGAAATTATAACTAGTTAGCTGATAAAAAGAAGAGCTTTCACTAGCTAACTAGCATATTGTAAGGTGAAATAAATGGTGAAACCTGAGATGGCTAGAAAAAGAGTAAATTTTTCCATGATCGAAGTTTTATTATCTTACAGAGAACGAAGATGATTTATAAGTCAAATTTATAATTAAGAGGATCTGCTTCAAAGTGCTCTTCCAGTTTTTGAGGTGCCAACAAGATGAAAGAGATAAAGTTTGTTACCTATTTATGGCAAAGAATGACTTGTCTTTCCAGGTGGCATTTTTTTTGACCTTATATTTCAACCTTTGAAGATTTTTTGCCTTGTCATCACATTGAAGGATGTTGAATACTTTTGCAGCTGTCAAAGACTTCAGTTTAGATATGGTTTGATTTCCTTTAATAAAGGATATGTTCCTTTAGAGTTTACAATTAGTTTTATGTTATGCTATTTTTAGTTATCTAGATCCCTTTTCATAGGATATGATCTGTACATTGTAAAGCTATAAAGCTAAAGACAATAGATGAACAATGGGTTCAATCCTGGATACATTTTGGCTCATGTACTTAGACTCTTATCTTGATATGAATCACAGTCTTCTTTTGCTACCAATGTCAGATTTGTTCATGTGTTGCATTACTATGTACTTTGATTMAGTTTAGCTCAGCTTTTAAGAACTGTTATCTTCTTATTTACCTCATGAATTTGAATTAAAGGATCTCTTACTATCTTGTATGACCATGCATGTTAATGTACTTGGTTATCTAGATTAGTGTTCTTCATACCCTATTCCAATTACTTTATCTGATTATTGATTTCTAAAAGCATTGTCTTATTTGAATGCATGATAAGTTGTTCTTCTCATTAACCATTGAGTTATCCCAATGATCCAAGCATACCTAATTATCAAATTCTTAATTTACCAAGCATCTTTAGCCTACAACCCTAAAGAGTTTCTTGGAGTGATAACACCTTCCATGATAAAAAATTCACACTCTAAAGTACACTCAATGCATTATTCAACAACTAAATTGTAAAAAACATTACAAAGACTCTGTGCTCTCAACAAGAGTGTTCAATATGGATCATGTAGAAATTTTGGCAACATAACAATAAGGTAAAAATCACACACTATATGTTCTTCCAACCTTAGTAGTCAATAAATAGGCATAAAAAAACCCATAAACCATTTATGGTTTTGATTTTTATTAACATTCATTTCCTATTAGTGATCTACATTTATTCCCTACCAATGATCAACATTTATTCACTTATGATTCTCTGCATTTATTGCCTACTATTGCTCATCAATCATTATCTACTCCAATATAGGACTCCAAAGTGTATGAAACACCTATCAAAACAATATCCCACTTGTCATATACCTTGCAAGAATATAAGGGAGAATGCATCAAATTTTGAGTTAATTTCTAGGGTCCATAAGGTCCATAGACTCAATGCACCACTTGATTTTAATTGTGTTCACTGGTTTTTTCAATGTATATGCAACATTCTACAAAGTGTTAATTTTCTCTAGTCTCACCTTTCCATATTTTACCATGTCCCTAAATACTGGATATGTATATGTTTTGTCTTCACATGAAATGTTAGATTCTTAGCAAAAACAATAGCACTGACACTATCACATTGAATTGTAATAGACTTTTGACTTATCCTTACTTCTGAACATAGTTTCATAATACAAATGTTCTCCTTATAGACATGATTAGCTTCCATATAATTTACCTATGTAGTGGAAAAAGTGAGCACAATTGGTTTTTTTCTCATTCAACTAATGGCTCCACCAAACAATTAAAACACATACCCACTTGTAGATCTTATTATGTCTACATCCCTTGCTCAATTAGTATCCACATATCCCTATATGTGTGGGCCCCTTGAAACATCACTATGATATAAAATGGAAAATTTAAAAGAACCTCACAAATACCTTAAATCCCTTTTCACTATAGACCAATGTTCACATCAATGATTAGCCATGAATTGACTCAAAAATCACACTTCTTAGGCAGTGTCTGGTCTAGTATAGAGCATAGTATACACCAATCTAAAAACTATATTAAAATAAGGAATATAATCCATATCATCCAACTATAGGGTTTTGTAGGATACTGCTCAATTGAACTTTAGTTTCCATATAAATTAGAACGCTCAATGGTTTGCAATCTACCATGCAAAAACACTATAGCATTGAGCTTACATACTTACCTTGGCTCAACCAATTTTTTCTATTTTCTCTATCTCACCTAATATTCATTCTTAAGATATATTTTGCAACTCCCAAATCCTTCATATCAAATTGTGCTAACAATTGAGACTTCAAATAATGAATCACATAGGTTACTAGTACCAAAGAATAACCTATCATCTACATATAAAATAAGAAGAAGAAAAAATCCACCATCATGCTTTTAATACACATGATGATCTAATTTGGATCTTAGAAATTCCAATCCCAACACAAAAGAATAAAACTTTGGTACCACATTATAGGAGACTATATGGGTCATACAAATGACTTTTTAATTTACAAACCAATGATTCTTTACCTTTTCAAATGTGGTTTTTTGGCTATTTCATATAGATCTCCTTCTTCAAGTCACCATGTAGAAATTTTGTTTTCACATCCATCTATTTTATCTCTAAATCAAAAGTTGCTACTACATATAATAGTAACCTGAAAGATGTTAAATTAAAAACTAGGGAAAAGATCTCAACAAATTCTATCCCCTCAATCTGAGAATATCCTTTCACAACCAACCTTGCCTTGTTCTTTTCAACATTTCCATATAGACTGATCTTCTTTTTGAAAGTTCATTTTCATCTAATGGGTTTCAGTCCATTAGGAAATGGTACCAAGTCTCGTGTATCATTATTTCTAAGTGCATCCATTTCATCATTCATGATCAATCTCCAAGACTCCTTATCTTACATCTCCATTTCCTTTTTCATAGTTCTAGGGTCATAAATGTTAGAAAATAAAGAAAATATACATATGAAATTAGACAAACTACAATTATACATGTTTGGTTTCCTTCTTTACCTAATAGACCTCCTTAAAATTTGAAGTGGCGATTTTTCCTCCTCTTTTGAAGTCTTTGAACCATCCTCCTCATTAGGTCCATCACTAAATTATTGTTCATTTTCTGGTTCAACTTTCTCCATCTTGGGTGGTAGTTGAACCACTAAATTCTTCTCATCCTCTTTTGGATGGACCACTATGGGAGAAGGATCAACTTCTCTAAAAATAAATTTATTTCCATACAAAACTTTTCCAAGCATAGAATCCCAAAGCTTGTATCTTTCACACCAATGGTATAGTTGATGAAGATACATTTCATATCCTTTTTATCCAAGTTTGGAAATTTCTCATTAGGCACATGGGCATATGCCTCACAAGAAAAAACATGAAGACGTTGAATTGAGGGCTTATTTCCCATCTATATCTTCATGGGGGTCTTATCGACAAGAGATAATGTGGTAGACTTGTTAACCAAGTATTTTGTAGCAAAATTTTTTTGTTCCCATAACTTCTTCTCTAACCTGACTCCATTAAGCATACTCATATCTCTCTCCATAAATGTGCTATTCATCCATTTTGAAACTCCATTTTTCTAATGGGAATATGGGTTTTTCTTATGTCTTTCAATTCCATTCTCCTTAAATTTTTTATCAAACTCTATAGAGAAAAATTCACCACTATTATCATTCCTCAACACCTTAATCTTCATACTAGTTTGACTTTCCAAGAGAGATTTAAACTCCTTAAACCAACTAAAAACCTTATATTTTGTTATAATAAAATATACCCATGTCCTTCTAAAATAATCATCATTGAATGATACATAATACAAAGACTTAGAAATCAAAGGAAATTTAACTAGACAAAAAGCATCATAATGAATTAAGTCCAACAACCCAAAATATTTGTGAGAACTAGAATAAAATTGAGCATGGATCTATTTTCTATATATACAATTACCACAAAATCAAATTTAAAAGTACAATTATTCAATCCATGGACAAGATTTTTTCTTTTCAAGGCCCATAGTTCCTTCTCACCTATACGTCCCAATCTTTGGTGCCATAACATTGTCTTGTTTACAAGTAACTTTATTTTTAAAGAAATATATTTTTTACCCATTAAGCATGACCATTAGAAGTGGATATAGGTTCTAATTACGAAGGTGTATATCTTATGGATCTCTTCAATGTAGAAATTGAATAACTATTACACTAAATGGTGCATGCATCAAGTTGGAACAAAGTTCCCATACAAACACCCTTAACAAACACCATATCTCCTTAGACCATCTTACACCCTTTGTTAGAGAAACCAACATGCATACCCACATCATTAAGTTTTCTTACTAATAGTGGGTTCCATGATAGACCTAGAATGTGCAAAAATCCATTGATCCCCTTCACTTTGGCATCAAGGAATATACTAAAGACTCTATCATGGCCAACCATGCTAAAAGGAGGGTCATCATCAAGGTATACCATATCACCATCATATTTCTCATACATTGAATATTAGTGTTGATGGGAAGTCATATGGAAGGAAACTTCAAAGTTTTTAAACCACACACTTTGACCTACATGGGTTTCCAAAGCTACAACAAAGGAATCTCCACCATCCCCTTGAGAATATTTTTCAGACTCATCATCAAAATCATTCGTTTCCTTCTGATTCTTTTTTTTCTCTTCCTTGAAGTCTCTTCTTAAATGCCCGAACTTGCCAGAATTCCAACGCTTTTCCTTGGAATTTTTAGGAGAATTGTGTCTTCCCTTTTCTCTCTTCTTGTCTTTCTCCTTCGATATTCTATTACTAGGTTGTCCCATGAAGCTAGAAATTAACACAAAAGGGTCATTTATAAATGATCCTCATACATATTCAACTTAAATGAGTTCAACTCGGTCACAATAGTACTAAATTCATCCATGTTCTTAGCTACATAATCACCATCACCCATTCTCACAACAAAACAAATTTTCTTACAAAAAAAAGGTTTATTAGTCAAGGATTTGTCTTGATAAAAATCCTCAAATTTCTTCTAGAGAATTGTTGTAGTTTTTTCTTTAGAAACATTCAGTAATACCAAATAAACCAAATAGAGCTTGATAAGGCTTCTCACCTTT
>ML807138.1:208739-231098 GCA_009831015.1 Picea engelmannii
AAACTGAAAAACTATAATCCTTAAAAAACCCAAATGTTGAGCGGGAAATAGTAATATGCATACCCATAAAGTTGTCGACTAGAAATTGATGGATGGCCTCTGAGCCTGCTTCTGAAGATGATCTCTCTCTTTTGACTAGGACTAGAGCCATCCCGTCTCCTCCTTGCGTTGGTGGAACCTTCACTTCTTCATCCCGCGACACTTCTTGTTCGTTGGTATTGCCTTTTATAGAGGATTCTATAGAGGGGGAGATGGTATCTTTGGAGATTGGCATCTCATTGCTCCTTTTGTTTTTTGTAGTGGGATGAGGGTTTCTATGTCCTTTCGAGCTGTATTTGCAATCCTTGATGATGTGTCCATATTCATGGCACCTCCTGCAGCAGAAAGGGACTCCTTCGTAGTCTAGAATTTGCACCCTAGTTCTTCCCAAGTCTGTTAAGTTTAGGTATTCCTTTAAGCCTTCTCTTATGTTTAGTAGGACTAGGATCCTTGCTACCACCATCTCCCCTGTATCTAGGAATCCCATATCTGCAGTTAGGAAGTTTCCTAGGTGATCCCCGATGGCTTGGAAGCACTTTTCATTCCAGAGGTGGGGGGGAAGTTCCAGTAATCGGAACCAAATGGGAATGGAATCCAATATCTCATTATCCGCGTCAAAAGTGGGGCTCCATAATTTCATAAGTATAGGGGAGGAGTCTATGAACCAACTTTTTTGGAGGATTGAAATAGCCTGAGTTTTATCTCAGAAAGAAAGCATAAACCAACCTATGGACAATCGATTGATTTTTGGTGGCAGGTTGTAGAATTCGTCCCAGGTTGACGTAGCCAAGGATTTTAGCGATTTTTTGCTAAATTGACAACCGTATTCTTTTCCAATGAGGGTTTTATCTGCCATTTTTGCTACTCCTGATAAGGTTAAGTCGTCACCCAAAGTGAAGT
The DNA here is from genome assembly GCA_009831015.1 of Picea engelmannii. NCBI lineage: Eukaryota > Viridiplantae > Streptophyta > Pinopsida > Pinales > Pinaceae > Picea > Picea engelmannii. The sequence continues at coordinate 209,679 of ML807138.1, forward strand.
CAATATTTGAGGTTGAGGATCCTATGCATTTGTTGCATTTCCCATGTCTTGCCTCATTGGCTCCCTTACGAAGATGGGTTTGCTGGTTTTGAGCGACATTTGTTGTCTCCCCCCCGAAGACTGAGACCCACTCGCTAGAGTTTGTTGGCCAAAGATTTTCTGAAATAAACCCTTCCTCCACCGTTAAAGAGTGGTCCTGAAAAAAAACTTGTTCCTTGAAAGGGTAGAGGTGGGCTAGAGTTGAGCTGTGTTCTACAGGTACCCAGTCTACATTGGTCTGAGCAGGAGAGGGTGATCCTAAGCCTTGAAGGGGCAATGAGTAAAAACTTTGTTCTAGTGAGGGAGGAAACAAGAAACTTGGTATCATGAGGTTGGGAAAAAACCAGGAAATATTTGTAGGGGAGGAGGTGAAAGGGAGACAACAGTGTAAAGGAGAGGGAAATCCTTCGACAGGGAAAGAGGACGGGATCTGAGAATCTTGGAAGGTCGTAAGGGTCGAGGTTTTTGGTGAGACAACCCCTAAATTTCTAGCACATCCTAGCCAAGATAAGTCTTTTGAAGATTGGCCCCGAAAATTACTAGAGACTCCTGAGAGCTGAGAGAAGAAGTTCTCATGTGACTTGCGACAAGTGCTTATCCATTGTTGCGGGCCACAGAGGAAATGTGGGCCACAAAGTTCTCTCGATCTCTTTATTGGTTTATAGTTCGTAAAAGTATATTCAATTATCTTTCCAAGTTAATAAATTGTTGTTTTTCCATGTTTGTATTGCCACTAATAGATCCTGAGATACCATCATTAGCTTGCACACACACACTATTAAATCCATGGTCCATTCAACTATACTAATTCAAATATTATAAGTTTATCTCTTAACTATTAGAAAAAGAAGACAACAAAAAATTGAGATCTTATAAAAATTAAATTATATATATATATATATATATATATATATATATAATATTGTAAATTCATTTTTTCTATTAATTAATAAAATTAAAGTTAAGATAGATTTAATATTGTCCATGAATCATGCCAACACATGTAGTATTTAAGTTTGAAAATTTGTTTTGTTTATAATTAATTAACTCTAATAGTATTAGAGTTCCCATGGATCTCACATGGTCAATTATTCATGTCATCATATTTATTTATATTGAATTGTAAAAGGAGAAATCTAATATTATAAGATTTGTTTTTTTTTCATAAATATGACAAGAAATTTGCTTCAAACAAGGGAAAGTCAATACTATTAAATTGAAGGCTTATTGAGAAGAATTTTTTTAGATTATATATATATATATATTATTTTATTATTATTATTTTTGTTATTTTTTAATTATAAATTTATTTTTCCTATTTATTATAAAGATTAAGTTTAATTTAAGATTTATAAACATGGAGAAGGTTAAGAAATAAATAAAAAATATTAGAGTTAAGAAGGACTTATGATAATCAATGATGATAAATTATGCATAGCAATACATTTATTCATATTGCATAGTAAAAAGAATAAGTTAATCTTATAACAAATAAAATCATTATTCTTTTGAATTTTTTCATAAATATGAAAAAAAATTTACTTGAATATGAAGGTTGGGAAGAAGGAATAATAAAGAAAACATAATATATATGAAGATGAGGATAATGAATAATAAAAAAAACATATTGTGTTTTCCTTATTATTTAACCCTCCCTACCTTCATAAAAATTGCAATATTGAAGAGAATAAAAATAAAACTAAACAATCAATTTTCACTATAAAAAAAATTGCTAAAAAAAAATCATTAAATTTAATTTTTTCATTATGAGATTCCATGAAGTTACCAAATACTCCCACCACACCTGGTTTCTTTAACATTGCAAATGGGCCGATTACGTAAAAACTCCAAGAAATGAAAATTCCACAACTTTGTGTAGAAAAAAATGATACTATTAAATCCAAGCCATGCAAAACATATAGCCTCGATGTCAGCTGATTAATCCTATCCATATTGAACCCTTTTTATTTTTATTTTTATTTTTCAAAGTTCTTATATGGTCATTAGGTGGATGAGGCTATGGGATGACACCTCATATGTTGAGAGTTCCATATGATGTGTGTTCATCATTGACGCCACGATTTTTAGAGTCGTTGACCAATTTATGAAAGGTTGTTGATAGTAGTGTTAATGTTGGCACTTTGCAAGGGTTAGGTCTACTAGCTAAATTATTAATTCCCTAGATAAGTGGAAGGTGATTTTATATTTTGTATTGTTGAATGTTGTTTTACAAATATTTTGTATTGTTTAATGTTTATATGATGATGATGATGATGATGATGATGATTAACGTCTACTAAGACCTAATTGGTCTATTAGACCTTAAGAGGGTAAGTGATTACTTGTGATTCTTTAGAATTTTGTTTCTGTGCTCGAAAAGCATTAAGAGAAGGTTTCCAAGATCACCATACTTTTGTTGAGTTAAGAGGTTAGGAAGGTTGGTAGTGTGATCAATATTTTGAAAATGAAAACATTGATCTTGTCTCACATGAACACTATTATCGAGATCAACCAAAAGCATAAAGACTTATTAGTCAAGGTCAAATACTATTGTATTCAATTCGTCATTCACTTATCATAATTAGTTTTTTTATTACAAATATTATAATATTTTGTATTGTTTAATGTTGTTTTACAAATATTTTGTATTGTTTAATGTTTATATAGAAAAAACAGAATAACTTATTTTTTATTATATATAAATTTATTGATGAATTAAAGTTATTATTTCGTTAAATATAATTTTTTATATTATTTAATGTTGAATTTTGAAGAAACAAAATCACTATTTTATCGTATATAAATGTATTGATGAATTTAAGATATTATCTCACAACATGTGATCTTTCATCTATAAATAATCTAAACTTAAACATTAAAACGAGGGTTGGGCAAACCAAGTTGTTATTTTTATTAACAAACTCTATTAATAATATGATTAAATTTTTACCTTAGTCTAGTAAAGTGACCTATTTTCTTCTTTCTCTCATGTTCTCTATGTTCATGTTATCTTTGACGTTGATCTCCATCTTATTTATTTTGACATCACTCTCCTTATTGTTTGATTTTTGGATAACTATTTTTTTTTTCAAATTTTATTTCTTTCTAGTAATTCATTTATTTTGTTCTTAGGGAAGTTTACTTCTAGACTAGTTAATCAGTATGGTTGTTATTTTATATCACTTATTTTTTTTCATGCGTAGATTAATTTTTTATTCTTTTTAATTAGACATGCATTAGGATTATGAAAATAATATCTTTACAATGGATTATAAATGCAAATTAATATAAAAAAAAAATTGAGATGCTTTCATTGTCTATAAACTAAATTACATTAAAATTCATTATATAAATTGTAATTTGGTAAAAGTAATTCATAGAATTATCTCAATGATAGAGATCGTTAATAAATATGTCTTGTTTTAATGAACATTTGAAACATTCAACAAATTCATCAAATGAAACAATGTGTAGAGAAGTGGTGTCATCATAATCCTAACCATTAACAAGGCAATTATTCTATTTTAACAACTTATCTAAATCACTAAGCGTGCTAAAGAACTAAGCATGTGAAAGCACTTACAATGTCTGAAAAGGAATGATGTGAGATAATAGTAGCATCATACATGGATTACAATGGAAACACGATCAGTGACACCAACAACAACGTGGGAATTTGGGATATGAAAAGGAATGATGTGAGATAATAGTAGCATTATACATGGATTATAATGGAAACACCATCAGTGACACCAACAACAACATGGGAATTTTGGATTGAGTTGGGAAAACCGTGATAATTCCTTGTTTCGATAGATTTTCATGATATTTATGTGTGAATTCCATGTGTGAATCCTAGAAGAAACAACATTTTTAAATCAATGAGGTAAAGCATTTCATGAAAGGCCACTTATACATAAATCTATCAAGATATTTGAGATTGGGGCATGTGCCTTGGGATGCATTTCAAAGATTAGAATACTAGATTTTATGTCTCTATAGTCTTTATAGACATATTAATTAGAAGGTATCTCGTGGGACTAGATATATAAAATATATGTTTATTATATATTGTTCGAGTCCGTCTTACAAGAATGAATGGCTGACCTTATATAGAGATTTTAGTGAAGAGACACACCCTTGACAACGGTTAATTAAAAACATTAATGATTACATATATTAATTCTTAATGAGAATTTAGCTATACTACAAATCATCCCTCCTTTAAATGCTTCATCCTCAAAGCATTGTTATTTTGATGGCCATAATAATTTGTATTCTTCATTAGAATCTTCCGAATCTTTGTCGTTGTCGCTACTACTCTCTATTTCACACATATAAGTTTTTCCCCCTTGCATTTGTGGCTTGGCCTCCAGTTAGGTGCGTGACATATAAAACAATGACTTTTTTGATCTTCCGTGTTAGGTGGTGGAGCCCATTTGTAAGCGAGAGTAAAATTGGAGCTTGGTTCTTCAGAATGAGGCCACGAAGGTCACTAAAAGAACAACAATTTTTCTTCTGCAAGCCTGGATTTTAATTGCAATTTCTCCACATATTTGATATATATTAGTTTAAGTTTGTTTCTTATGTATTCGTTCAATCCCGATATGGAAATTTGTAGGAGGTGATCATCTGATAAATCAATCACATGGGTAGATAACACATGTAACTTGTTAAAGAATTTATCCATCGTGCTTGCTTGTTGTAATCATGTGAGTTTGAAAAAGACTTCATTTTCCTTGATGTTTTGAAATCTATTGAAAAAATACTTCCTAAATGTCTCCCATTCCCTTGATTGGGATTTTGAGTGCCACCATAAGAACCAATTGCTTGCTTCCTTATCTAAGTGTAATGATGGAAAGTTAATTTTCTCCTCGTTGTCATACATCTTGTGTAACTCAAAATAGTGTTAAAGTAAATTAATCCACTTTGTAATTTTCCTGTCATCTTCTCCATCAAATATCAATAGATCGAATCTCAACTTGTGCATAAATCCGTTCAAGGATACAAAATTGGACGAATGTTTGAGGGGTGGAAAATGGTTCCTTATTCCCATTTTCCAATGATGCAACATGGGCCTTGATATCATCATGGTTTTCTCCCCATATATTTAATCCTTGTTCCACGTCATCGAGTCTTTTGGAGAAATCATCCATCTCATTGATTTTTTTGTAAATTTTATCTATACGGCTGAGTTTTTTATAGATCTCATCCATCAAGTATTTTAATTCTTTTATATCTACACAACTGAGTTAGGTTTTTAATTCATTGAAGTTGTAATTTAAATCTTTATTGGGTGATATATTACTTGTGTTGGATGACATGTTTCCAGTGACAACTATGACCTTCCTTGAATTTTCCAAATTTCTCATGGTCCCCTTTAATATTTTTTTAATGATACACCTTCAAGGTTAAATGTCTTTAAATATTTTAAAGAATATATTAAAATATATTAGTTGAGGTGAGTGGTGGGATTCTTCTCTTAACTCTGGTTTTAGTAGCTTGGGTTTCTTTAGTGGATTATAAAACCAAAAGTTTTATTCCATATTTTGTATTTTAGTTTTCCTTATTCACAATTTATTCTCATTTAAGTGAATATTCATAAAACTTATTTTCCACTTAAAAAAATATTGCTTTTCCCTTTTTCTTTTTAGGTTAACTTTTACATGAATACTTATAAATCTTATCCTCCATGTAAAGAAAAAATTGTATTTTCTTTTTTATTTTTAATCTTCCATGCAAAAATTTCTTCACCTTTTTTTTTTAAACCATGAATATGAGAACGCACCTTTCAAATGTCAATTAAAAATATTAATGATTACATATATTAATTATTAATGAGAATTTAATTATATTACATTAATATATAAATTACAAGTTACATAAAATTATGATAAATTGATTACATTATAATTAATTTATTTATTATTTAAAAATAGTTATATATTTTTATCATTATAATATGAAATAACATTAATAATATTAATGTGTCTATATACAACACATAATACAAGGAAAACATTATTGTGTTAAATATATATTTATCAATGTATACACACATTAATATTATTAATATGGTTATTGCTAATAATGAGAAGGTGCATATGATGATTTTAGTATTACTTATGATCAATAAAAATACAAATATTTTCAATTGATAATTATTTATTATATATGAATATATTATGATATAATAATAATACAAACAATATTTATATGGTTTAGTATATAGTTGATATATAATATTATTATGTTATATTAAGAATATAAATTAGAAACTATATAATATTGTCCAATATTTATTTGGTTGTCTTATTAACAAGGTGAATGATATCAATGCTCAAATTTTGTGTGAGTGTTGGTTCTTTCAAATAAAGCTGCATGGTGGTTAATCACCAAAGTGTTTTTTGGCTTTAGGTTTATGTGAACATACTAGTGAAAATATTTTTGAAGTTCATGCAATGTTTAGAGTTTCTCTTTATTATACCTATTGCTAGGCATGGCATATAGAGATCGATATCACGTTGACTATCTATTAATTCACTATGGACCAAATTTTTTTGAGCCGATTTCCAAAATTTTATATTACAGTTTTAATTTCTTTATTTTTCTTAATTGTTTAAAAGTATTTTTTTGACATCTAATTGGTGAGTGAAACCAACCCGTTATTGCCGAGTTGATGGCTACCAATTTTGTTTTGAGCAATATTGCAATTAAGGTAACTGTTGCTAAATGTTTGTTTCAAAACCTTATGCTTTATTTTCATTGTCTAATGTTTAGTGCATGAATGTTAATCACCAAGTGTTCTTCCAAGTGTTCACCCTGCATGGATGCTAATCACCAAGTTTTTGAAGTCCACTTTCTTTATATTTACTTCAAACTAGATCCTCACATAATTGTACTGCTTCCTTACCTATGTTTTTCATGTGCTTTGCGAGAGACCCTCCTGCATCTTTAGAGTGAGTGACTCCTTATCTATGCGCTACTGTGTCGTCCTTAATTACTTGTGCTTTGCATCCCTCAATTCGACGACTATGTCCCTCGATCGATCAGAAAACTTGGGTTCAATCACCCGAGAAGAAAATTATTTTTTCATAATTCTAAAAGGGCTTGCTCGTCATTTTTTCCCCTTCTTGGCACCTGATTTAAATTGGGAGATGAGGGCATAGGGGTTGAGGCTTGCTACAGAGGTAAATTTGGGCAGAAGGCTTTGTGGATTTTGTAATAGTTGATTAAGTTTAGACAAGATGAAAGAAAAGTCATCAAAGTCAACGGAGTCTCATCAACAAAATAATGGAGAGGTTCCCCCCTTTTCCTTTAACAAACTACTGGATCCAAAGGATTCCTAGGATAAGGTAAATAACCCTTGCTTTCTCCCTTCTCCCTCTCTCCATAATTAAATAATACAAGTATCTATGTCTATATTTTGATTATTGAGGTAATGCATACTTGCTTGACCAAGCTCAAGTGATCTGAATATTCATTGCTTGTCATCATACCCACTTGAGATCATGGTATCAATTATTCTCACAAGCCACATTTACTAATTCATTTGAATGTTATTTCCATAGTGGCCCAAAATCCATGGAAGGACATACTCTGATCATACATGTTTATCATGCTTCCCTATCATATACATTGTCCAATGAACTAAGGGCCTTTTTGCACTACCTGACAAGTGAGGTTAATAAGTTTTGTAGAATATATCAGAGCAAAGGTGAATGGAATTTCTTAAATTATATCTTGAAGTAGGTCAAGGTACTTTCAAACACTGGAATTTTTATTTGAAGTTATTTGAATTTGGACAGAATGTTGTGCAAAATCAAAATAAATGAATTCATAACATTTTTAATTTATAATCTCTACCCTATTCCGTTTCATGTCCCATAAAATGTCTTAGCTTTTCATTCAGCCTCCATAGTCCACCTAGTTGATGTCTTTGCTTGCTGGGGAAATGCTAAATCCTTACTAGAGGCCCCTGCAAGAATGTTTAAGAATTGAAAGAATGGTTAAGAACTTCAGGTTGTAATTGCTTGGGCCTCACAACAACTCATTTCACCAGCTGTCTCTTCGTCACAACTTTAGCACAAAATAGTACAATGGAAGGTTGTGTGTTGACTACCATACTTATTCAATAAGTAAGGTATCTTACTAGTAATCGACCTTGGATATTGTCTCCTTGAGTTTCCCAGTTGATCTCCCGGTTTTTTGTTGTTTTCAGTGTAACTATTTGAGGAAGCCCACAAAGTAGTGTTGGGTGAGATAGCTATCAATAGAACTATTTATATGGATGAATAGTGAGAAGTGGGATATTTATAGCTATTTCCATATTCCATAGTGAGAAGTAGAATATCTGTCCCTATTTCTATTTCTATTGTAAGTATTGATTATTTTTCATGGTTAATCACATGTATATTTTGTTTTTCACATATTTTATAGTGAAACTTTTATAGCAAGAAGGCGATTTTGGATAGTAGCACCAATGACTAACCTTTTTTTGCTTTTGATCCAGCTTGATCTTGATCCACATGTTCTAGACTTGTTGTTTCTCTCCCTGGCTGAGTGCTTTGCAGCTAAATACAACCAAATCAAGCTGCTAGTTTGATGTTGGCTTTAGTGTTTCGTCTTAATCTCCATATACTATGCAATTGTTATCTTATAACATGGAAAGAGGAATATTGATATTTCTTTCTTCGCCTCGTACAAGTCTCTTTTTTGATTATCCTGCAAGATTATTATGAAGAATGTGACTCATTGTAAATGAGATCTGCTGCCTTAGTTGTTGGTATGGAAATGGTCGTTCACCGAAGTAGTTAATAAACTGATACTAGAGAAACTGGATCGAATTCACCTAGAACTGAATCCATAACATCCTTTCATGCTCCTACCACAATGTGATGTATAGATCCATAACGGGAGACAAGTATACAAATCTAACAACAGGGGGGTGCACATTAAACTACCAAAGCATTGAGACGTATACAAAGAGATTCTTAATAGAAGCATACCGTTATTGGATGTATCAGAAATGATAAGTATTGCAAAAAATGTTTTAGGAAGAAGCCAAGGGTGTATGTGAAAGAATGAATAGGTTAAAAAACTTATCATATATGTAGGTTCGCATTTATCTGGACACCTGAAACTTTCAACAGCCAGTACATGGAAATAAATGTATTATTTCTGTATAACACGACAACACATATATATGCAACCGCACATGACAAGCTAGCTATGATTTGTCATTTATCATGGATTTCACTTCATGGATGGATTAGCTTAAGAAAAAGGTCCTAAATTGTTATCTCTTTCAAAAACTGAAAACATGGCTTATATTATATTCTCTTTTAAAAATATTTAAAACATACCTTACTCCATATATTCTCTTTTAAAAATATTTAAAACATACCTTACTCCGTATATTCTCTTTTAAAAATATTTAAAACATACCTTACTCTGTATGAAATATATAACATATAACATGTATACTTATATATATAATATATTGAAAAAACCAAACATATATAATCTTTAAACGTATAAAGATTCACATATCAATTTTAGTATTAAAAAAACCAAACATATATATAAATATATAAAAGTATAGTTAATACATCTAAAATTAAAATTAATCTAAATATATAAACGTATAGTTAATACATCTAAAATGAAAATTAATCTTCACCACATTGATTTGATTGTGGGACTAAAAGGTTCTGTAAATAATTGCAGTCAGTATTGCACAAACAAAAAGTGATACATATCCCTTTGATATTAGTTTTAAACAATTATTTTCGGATATTACTTCCACGCCCATATTTTAAATCAATTGTTTGTGTGTGTTTTTTTCAATTCAAACCATCTTATAGTAGGCTAGAGACTCTTGCATTAAAGGTACATACATGAACTACTTTAACTGACAAAGGAATGAATGTTGTAGGCTAACAGAGATTGCATTTGTAGGATCATAAGTGCATAAGTGTCGTTTACTTCACATCTCTATGTTCACAACAGTTAAGAGAAGGAAAGTCAGACAATCTACGTCCCTCTTATCTTGTTCTACTCATGTGAATTGGCCCATGTTAATTGGTTCATGATGGCTCTTTTAACATTACCTTTATAACTCAGTGGTACAACGTGAGTCATGTTAAATGAAGTTCCGTACTTCGATCCTGCTTGGAGACATTGATGCAATTTTTTTTTATGATTATTATTTGCTTAGGTTTAATCTCACAGTGAGATGGAATGAAATGATCTAGTCCTTGGCCACCTTGCACTGGAATCATGTAAAAATCTAAACAATTGTATTTTACTTTAATCTAAAGAAAAAATCTAAAAAACTATATTTTACTTTAATGAGCCACTATTCATTATATGTTTGGTGGTATGAGTTACACGTGTTTCTTATGAGATTTCACAAAATATTTTAAAATTTTGGATTTGCAATGTTATATTAGCCTATCTTGTAGAAAAAATAAAAGAACAACATTTATTCACAATCTATGACTAAAGTAACTAAACTCTATGTATGTATTTATGTTTCTTCACCAAAACTAAACCAAGGGTCAAGTTCGAGATTTGACATAACTTTACACATGTTTATCTTATGTTTATCTTAATGCATGCCAACTGCTCTATGTGTCCCGTCTTGTTACAGATGTGGCGGGGGCTATAAAGTCTATAAAAACAAAGAAATTTGGGAAAGTAAATAGTGTCGGGTTAATACATACTCGTTTTTAAGTAGGATCGTGGAAGAATATCATATTTCTAGATATAGTATTGAATGCATATGTATAACTTTTATTTTATTATAACTGCATAGCGGCAGGTATACGCTGCCATGCAACCTTGTTTCATATCTTGGAATTAGATATTTTCATTTGTATTAAGTGTAGCTAAGTTAATATGAAGGTGAGGTTATTTTTTTAGAATTGGACGCTCTAACAAATGAGTATGATAGGTGACATAAGGAAGATCCAAGACAATGAATTGATATATTGAAGATGAAGACAAGGGCATCCATGATCTGAATCATTGTAGAAGATGAAGACATTATTCCTATAATGTGTGACATTATCTATTGCTTATGATTTGTATCCTTGTGTGGCAATATTTTGTGATGTAAAATCATTCCTAAGTATGTTGGGTAAAGTGTGGTGTAGTTGGAAGGGAAATTTAGCTACATGATTTGTTCCCTTTAATTTTTCCTGGATGAAATTGTATTCGACGAATGCATTATAAGTCCTCATTGGTAGGTGCATAAAGAATTTACAAGATTGACTTGGATACATCCCATATACAGACTATCTTCCTAGAGAACTGGTGAGTGTTGTAGTTGGGTACATAGGTGTCTTGATAAATGGAAATATGTCCATAGGATGGCTAATTGTTGAATATTTACATTTAAGTTGATGTTAGGCCCTAGAGTACAAGTTCTCATTTAATCTGTGTGCTACTAGTGGTACGGTTGGTTCCTATCTCGTATGTCTTTGAGATAACAATGCTACAAGTGAATGGAGGACCATCGATACTTCTTGGTTCTGAGGTGGAAGCAAGTTGTTTATTCTCACTAGAGAAGCCAAGGGTTGATTGTGGAATGAATTTTGAATTGGAATGGTGAGATTGTAGTAGGAATGATAGAGATGTTGTCCTAAGTACAGTAGATAATTTTTTTGGATCTTATCCCAAGCGAAGCTGGTGACATTTCTTGTGGAAGTGTTGTGGTAGAAGATGGAGATCAAATGATGGAGGTCAAACAAGGTAAATTTGTTTGTGAGTTGTGTGGAATAATATGAAAAATTGACCATATGGAAATTTGAATCACACCTTATAGAAAGTCTATGATGTCATGTTTTGATTTGATGTATTGGTCCTTGAAAAGTTAAAAAATTGTACCTATTGTCTCCATGTGATGGAGTATATAATGTATGTACCCGTGTCTATGTAACATGTAAAGGGAATATTTTTGCAAGAACTCAATAGTAATGCATACCCATTTTCCATGTGTCCTCGATAATTTTGTTAGCTTGTTGGTATAGTGTACTAACCTTTATTATAGAGTTGCTAAACACTTGGAGGAGTGGGCCATGTGTTGAATGGATTATCTATGAGTGGACCATGTTGGTTGTACACTTTGGAGGTGTCTAAAAAATAAAATTTTTAACATTCAAGGGGATTTCATCAAGAATTTGATTGAAATATGTACACAAATGACATCTTGTTAGATCAACGGTCGCAACGGTTAGGTACCCATGCATTCTGATGGATGGTTTTTCCTTTATATGGACATTGATAGCTTGTTGATGTTTGCATGATTGAGGTAAGAGGTAAAAGTGTTAGGATTGAATAGATATAGACATTGTTGATCAAAAGGTCATTCAATTAATAGTGGAGCATTTTTTGGAGAGGACTAGATGACGATGAATACTTGACCTAACAAAGGTTAAGAAAAGTAGTCATATAAGGGGTAGTGTTGGAATTATTAAATCCTACTTTTCTTGTCTATGATAATATTTTGGATTGTTAAGATTATTGGTCAATGATAGGTAGAATTCATTTCTACGTAAATAGTTTGTTTCCTAGTCTTTAGGATGTTGTTAAATCTAGTTGGATTTGAGAGATTCCCTCCAACTAGTTAGCTCCTAGTTTGATGTGTGGTTGAAATATTCTCTCAGCCGGTTGTTAGTATGACCAAGATAGTCTGTCTATCCTGATACAACATTCATTCATTTATGTGTACTTTTACACTGATTTAATAGAACACTCAACACAATTTTTGATTTGTATGAAATTATGTCTAAACTCTCCCATTTCTCTACACACTTGACATGCATACCTATAAGATAAATAAAAAGCTCTTCATGCCTGACCCACAAAATTATAAAAAAATATTTACACCTATCAACATAAAAATATTCTTAAATTCAAAATTGATACAATTATACATCCTATTTTGATACAATTATACATCCTACCAGTGATAATAAATTATAGTGACGTGATAAATTATAGTGAAGGCACATTTACATAGAAAACATTTTTAAGGCGCTTAGATATTAAGCCTACATAAACATTTCTAAAACAATGCTTCGATTAATATTGTTTGCTATCACTTATTGAGTGAGTATAGTGTGCTTCTAGTGATAAAAAAGATATAGGTTTGTGCCTTGTCTTTGAATAAAAGACTAGAAACTTGTATAAAGTTCATCTTTTCTTATGTTTATTTATTTTAAGCAATTTCTTTCCAATTCATTTTAATATCTCACTATCCATTATATATATTATTATATATATTAGAATATTAACTCCAAATCATTAATAATTAGGTCAAATTTACTAAATTAATATTAATAATAAAAATGTATGATATATATATATATATATAATTTCTATCAAAATTTATAATTCATTATTTGACATTTTAAATAGATCATCATTATTTTTAAAATCACACCTTTTTCAATTAAAATATGATTAAATTATTTAATAATGTGTTTTACTATAATATAATATATTATATTTAGACAATATTTTGTTTTTACATTGTTTATAAAACTAGGGTATATTTATTTTAATTAGAGATCAATTCTTTCAAGATATAGGGGTAATGCATGCACACTTTTTTTTCCCATAAAAATGGGGTTTCATATATCAATTTGGTATTTGTCCAGACTAAGTATTTAAAAATTAGATTATTATTATTATTATATATGTGAAGTGTCAACTCCATGATGAGCATTAATATAATTACACATCTCTCTTATACTCAACAAAATATCATTAAAATGTTTTAGCAATAATATATATATATATAAACTTGATTAATATTTTTTGTTATTTATATTTTTAAATTCTACATGTCAACTCCATGTTAAGCATTAATGGAATTACACATTTTTTTCTAGAATACATAGCAAAATAAGAATTTTTTACTTACAATTACTTTATGATGATAATGATTAACATCCATTTGAACTATAATTGGTCTATCCGACCTTATGAAATATAATATATTGCTTGGATTTCTTTTAAATGTTATTTCCATGTTAAAAAATTACTTTATGATGATAATGATTAACATCCATTTGAACTATAATTGGTCTATCCGACCTTATGAAATATAATATATTGCTTGGATTTCTTTTAAATGTTATTTCCATGTTAAAAAAGCATTAAAAAAAATGTTCCAAAATCACAAAAATTTTATGTTGTAACAAATATTTTAAAACTAAAATNAAAAAAAAAAAAAAAAAAAAATTGATGTGATAAAGATGACAGATTATTGCTTCCCTAAAATAAAGTCTCTTGATTCCTTGTCAGATTGAGTAGAGTTTGAGCGTATTTCAGAAAGGAGTCGCAACTCACCAATCCATCAATACCATTGGTATATCCGCAGCATACAAGAAGAAAGAAGGTATTAAAATACGGTGAGAAAGGTTTTACCTAGCTTCCATACTATGTTGATTCAATTAAATTATAAAAAAATGTTTATAAAATTAAACAAGCAAACAAAAGAGAATATTAATTTTCAAAGGCCTATTAAAGGGCGTGTAAGTGTTAATATCCATGTAATAAGAACAATAAAAAGATTTATTAAAATATTTCCTATATAAAGTTTTTTTTATAATTTTTTAATAAAAAAATAATTTTCTTTTTAAATTTTTATAAGTGTTAATACCATTGGTATATCCGCAGCATACAAGAAGAAAGAAGGTATTAAAATACGGTGAGAAAGGTTTTACCTAGCTTCCATACTATGCTGATTCAATTAAATTATAAAAAAATGTTTATAAAATTAAACAAACAAACAAAAGGGAATATTAATTTTCAAAGGCCTATTAAAGGGCATGTAAGTGTTAATATCCATGTAATAAGAACAATAAAAAGATTTATTAAAATATTTCCTATATAAAGTTTTTTTTATAATTTGTTTTTATAAATTTTTTAATAAAAAAATAATTTTTTTTTTAATTTTTTAATAGAAAAAGGGAATTTAAATTTAAGTAGGATCTTGATAATGGATTCAAGTAAGAAGACCAGTAAACACCTATGGTGAAATTGACAAAGGGAGGATCCAATTACATCCATTATTAGTGAAGGACATGGCCTAATTATGACAAGTACTAATTATGACCTCTACTAAATCAAAATGAAGAATTTTCTTCATTCTCAGTAATGTTTGGATATTGTAGTAAGTGGGTTCATAGAATCTGATTGGGAAACCTTAAAGGAAATTGAAAATGCGAGACAAGTTGTTGTTGGAAACAAAAAGAAATATTCAATGACATTATGGATTATCCAACAAGGGATATACGGTTCAATTTTTTCGAAAGTTGCAGTATTTGATCATGCCAAGTGGGCATGGGATACTTTTGAGACTTCCTATCAAGACACTAAAAAGTAAAAAATTGCAAATTGCAAACACTCACAAAGAATTTTGAAACACTCCATATCAAGAACTTAGACTTTTTCGAATCATTTTATGACATAGGTCAAGAACATTTTCAATCAGCTTCGAGCACATGGAGAAGACATTTGAAATCAAAAGGTTGTTGAAAAAGTACTCAAGAGCCTTCCTTAAAATATTTATATTGTTGTAGTAGCCATAAAGGAGTATAAATATCTATCACAATTGTCTGTAGAACAACTCACAGGGTCTTTGTTGACACATGAGAGAATATTAAACATAAGCAGTGACTCTTTGGAAAGTGCATTTCAGTCTCAAGCCTTCATTAGCAGAGGAAAATTTTGAGGAAATAGAAGCAGATGAAGAGGAGGAAGAGACCTATCTCAAGCCGAAGATCGGTCAACATCATAACAAATAGAAAAGTCACACAATTTCCCTCAGAACCAAAGAGGAAGATGAAGATATTACAATCATTTAAGGAGGACTAAAAAATAAAAAATCTAGTGCTATTACTGCATTAAGTTTGGTCATTTTGAAAGTTATTTTAGGAGAACGAAAGAATATATGAAAAAAAAAAGATCTAACTTGACAAACACTGATGAAGGTACAGATGAATTCATGTTCCTTTCATGTTAGGTAACTGAAGAATGTAACAATAATGATCTATGGTTACTGGACAATGGCTATAAAAATCACACGACAAGTAAAAAAAACACATTCTCAAGTTTAGATAATTCATTTAGAACTAAAGTAAAATTAACGAATGATTATCTAGTAAATGTTTAAGGAAAAGGAACAATATATGTTTTGATCAAGCAAGATGAAAATAAGGAAATTTCAAATGTCTATTATTTACCTAGTATCAAACATAATTTGATGGGTGTATGGAGTTAAGTCAAAATGGGTATGGACTCATATTTAAAGGTCTCACATGTATCATTCTAGACAAGCCACCTAGTAGGAGACTCAATGAAAAATGCAAATGACCAAAAATAGAATGTTTCCATTAGTGATGAGGAACTGTAATGTGTCACAATCATATGAACATAATGTTTCAATCTTAGACGAGTCCTGCTTATGGCATATTAGATATGATCATTTACCCTTTGACAATATTAGACTTTTACAAAATAAATCTATGGTCTGAGGTATCCCTATGATGATTTTTTAGGATAACTCTTGTGAGAGACACATCCTATAAGATAAACACCACAAAGAGAGTTTTTCAGTAGCTTCTTCCTATAGAGCCAAGGTACCACTTTGAATTAGAACACATTTTTTTTTGTGGTTTGATGAAAACAAAATGAATAGGAGGTGATTTTTATTTCCTAACATTTATTGATGATTTTAGCTGGATGACCTGGGTATATTTTGTCAAGAACAAATCATAAAATTTTGGAACATTAAGAGAGTTCAAATCCATGGCAGAGAAACAAAGTGGGAAGTACATTAAGGTGCTTAGATTAGATGGAGGTGGTGGGTATGATTCCA
This sequence comes from Picea engelmannii, assembly GCA_009831015.1. NCBI lineage: Eukaryota > Viridiplantae > Streptophyta > Pinopsida > Pinales > Pinaceae > Picea > Picea engelmannii. The sequence continues at coordinate 226,612 of ML807138.1, forward strand.
AATAATTTTCATCATTCTGTAGGGAGTGAGGAATCACAAGGAAGTTTACAACAAGGTACACTCCACAACAAAATGGATGAGATGAAAGGAAGAACACGACCATAATGAATATGTCCAGAAGTATTCTCAAGGCTAAGAACATATCGGATGAATTTTGGGTAGAAGCTATTGCTTGTTCAGTTTATACTGAATTGATCTCCAACTAAGAGTACATGGAAGAAAAATTTCCTCAAGAAGCTTGGAGTGGCATGAAATCCAATGTGTCAGATTTAATTTTTTTGGTTGTGTAGCTTATGCACATGTTCTAAAAGAATTAAGAAAAAATATTGATCAAAGAAGTGAAAAATGTATATTTATTGGCTATAGTGATAATTCTAAAGTACATAGACTATACAATCTTGTTAGAAAGAAGTTTATATCATGTAGGGATGTTAAATTACAAGAAGACTAGTCATGGGATGACCAAGTTAATAAAACGATTGGAAGTCAGATTCCTTCTCTACAATAAAATGCATAGGTGGATTCTAAAGAACAACAGGCTCCACCACCAAGAATTCCAAGGTTATAGGTGGAAAGAGAATCTTCAAGAAAATAAAGATATACAATTCATAGTCCTTCTTCCAGCAGTGATTTAGATCCCACAATAGACTCTCTAAGGATCACTTTTCTTTATTATCATCTCAACCAATGTCCTTTAAAGAAGCATTTAAGGGCAAACAATGGGTTCAAGATATGAATGAATAAATTGATGCAATTGAGAAGAACCACACACATGATCTCGTAGATATTCCAATAGGGAAATAAAGCATTGGAGTAAAATGAGTTTAAAAACCAAATTTCAATGAGAAAGGGAAAGTTGAAAAGAATAAATCCATACTTATTGCAAAAGGGTTTTATCAACAACCTAATATTGATTATGGATAAACCTTTGCTCCAATAACAAGGTTAGACATTGGTAGAGTAGTTTTGGAAATCACACCCCAAAATAGTTGGCCTGTTTATTAGATGGATGTTAAATCATTTTTTTTAAATGACATTTTAGAAGAGGAATTCTATGGTCAGGAGCACAAAGTTTATAGGATAAAGAAATAATTTTATAGTTTGAATTGGAACAATTGCATTGATTCCTATTTTCTCAACTATGGGTTCAAAGGAAACAATAATGAACCCAAAATTTACATCAAAATAGATCAACAAGGTACTATTCTGATTTTTTTCCTTTATGTTGATGATATGATATACCCAAGAAATTTAATGTTGGACGATTTCAAAGTAGCCATGAAGAAAAGGTTTGGAATGACTGATCTTGGTCTTATGAAGTATTTTCTTGGAATTGGGCTTGAGCAAACTGCACAAGTTATTTTTATTTGCTAGGAGAATTATGTAAGTGATATTTCAAAAAGGTTCAGAATGGATAAAAGAAAGCCAATAGATACACCAATCACAGCACGTAAAAATTTAAGTAAAGCTTATAAAGGATCAACAATTGATCTTACTTTGTACAAGAGACTTGTAGGGAACGTCATGTATCTTAAAACTACCAAGTAAGATATTATGTATGGAGTAAGCTTAATTTCGAGATTCATGGAGTCTCCCAAAGGATCTCATTCGAAGGTTGGTAAAAGAATCTTAATGTACATTACAAGTACAATAGATTATGGAATTTGGTATTCCACTTCCAAATAAAATATTATTGTTGGGTACATAAACAATGATTTGCAAGCAACATTATGATTGGAAGAGTACTTCTGATTAGGCATTCCATTTATATACAGGTTCAATCTCATGGGCATCCAACAAACAACCCATTGACACAATATCTCCAGTTGAAGCAGAGTATATAGTAGATACATCAACAACATGTCACGATGTATGGTTCCAAAGACGCTTAATTGATCTTTCACATAAAGAGAAGGATCCAACTCCCATCTTTTGTGACAATAGTTCAACCATTGCATCATCCAAGAATCACGTGTTTCATCGCAAAAGTAAATAAATTGACACTCGCTATCATTTCATTCGTGAGATTGTTAACAATGGAAACATCATTCTACATTTTTGTAAGTCTCGAGATCAATTGACAAACACTTTCACCAAGCCATTGACATAAGACAATTTTGAATTTTAGAGACAACACATAAGCATGGTTTGTCCTGCTATTTGTAATAGTCAAAATTAAGGGGGAGCGTTAGATAGTGTAATTTCTCCCACTAGTTAGTGTTATCTAGAAATCTCTAGAAGAGATTAGTTGTTAAGGTTGACTATGTCAATTAGTTATATCTAGGTAGTTCCCCTCTATATATTTAAAGAACATTACCCTAGGTTTTTTTTGAAGAAATTATATGTATATCTCTCATTTTATCAAAGACTTGGCATCTTTAAGCCATCCTCGCTTGATTCGCTGATGGTTTTAGTTGGAGTTGGAAGCAATTTTAGGGAGCCTTTGTCACCAATGTTTTTTAACTTGTTCTTGTACTACATTAAGTACCTAATCATAGTTGTAATTTCAATGGAAGAAGGCTTCTATGAGGAGGATATGATAGGGTGTATTACCTTTAATTATGAGATTATAAGTTATACAATTTGTTTGAATGTGTTGTATCTTTGTCTAGGATTCTCAATGTTTTCAGGCCCATAATAAGCTTTCCACCTTCCATTTATCCTTTTCTCAATGCTATAGTTCCAATTGAACTTGGGATGGATATCAATTCCATGTTGATATTTTATTTAGGACTTAAACATTGACAAACTTTGAAATTTCTTTTTGTTATATGTGTGTGGGTGAGCACACCACATGTCAACTCTATGATGTAGCCAAACACCAAATTGGTGTATGAGATCCCCTTTTGGATTTGAACTTGTGACCTCTTAAGAAGAAACACATGTTCTTAACCATTAGGCCCACTGAAGTTATATATATATATATAGTATCAAAATACATTCATGACATAGAAATGGCTATTCTTATAAGGATGGTGAGGGTATGAGAAAGCCAGAATTGAGTTGAAGAAGGGATTAGGAGATGTTAAGCTTTAGTTTTGTAAGCATTATTCTTTGTAGAATGTATTCTTTCTTATAACGATGGTGAGGGTTTGAGGAAGCGAGAATTGAGTTGAGAAAGGGATTAGGAGATGTTACGCTTGAGTTTTGTAAGCATTATTCTCTCTTATGACATCAGTGACAACGGTGAGGGTTTGAGGAAGTGAAAATTGAGTTGAGGAAGGGATTAGGAGCTGTTACGCTTGAGTTTTGTAAGCATTTTGATGTTCATAATTGGTTATTTAATGTCGATGTAGTAACTAAGATTTATGGAAATTTTGTCTCGAAATGAATTTTGGATGGCCTTCAGATGAATCAGGGGTCGTAGTGAAAATTTATGTGTTTATTTTCTTTCTCATACACATTTTCGGCTTTAATTCCTTATTTATTTGAGTTTTCCTTTGACTGCACTGTCTTTTACTTGGAGTGTGTAAAAGGGTCATTTGGTCCATTCTCCAATCAATTGATTCAAACCCTTCTCTAAACCCTCTCTTAGGTCATCGCCGAGCTTTGAACTCACATCCTCGTGTACAAATTCGCCTGTTAAAAGCCCTCGACTTATTATTCCTATTATTCCTTTGGTTCTTTGAATTTTTCTTCCATATTTACTTTCCTTCACATGTTGGCTTGAATCTGCCTGTCAGAAAAACAATACTGTGCATTTGGTGGTGAATTATATCAATGGAAAGGCAATTATTTGTTGGGCTCGAACTTAATTTTTTTAGCAAAGATTTTGCAAAAATTGGTAAAACCGCTTGTGCATTTCATCTATTTTAATTAGCGGCATCTGTTATTTTTAGACGGCTGGATTTTGCTTTGATATTATATGTATTTACTGTATTAGGTCAAGATGAGTTTAATTGTGAATAATATTGAAATTGCAAATTATTTTACCAGTATTGGAGCATTCAGAGATATCTTTAGTTTCTTGAGGAAACCTTGGGGATTTTCAAACCTCCTTGAGGTGTGCTTAAACTTTCAACTTTGAAGAGGTTTGACGTCGAGTAATTCACATGAAAACAAAGTAGAGGAGGGGTGTGGATGCGGTAAGTGAAAATAACCATAACAGAAAGTGCTTGATTTGAATTTTGTTGTTTGGGGGACGAACTCTGAAAGGGTTTGAAGTATATTTGGGAGAAATTTTTGAATTTTTTTCGACCTTAAAATGGGCATGTAATTTTAAGTTAGGGTTTCTTTGAGGTCGTCTGTAAATTTGATTGAATTTTAGAGAAAATTTCTCTTAGGAATTTTGTGTGACGAACCGACTCGTTACGCCAACCGTTCGAGTGATAGGTGCAATTTTTTTTTTTTTGTTGAAGGTGTGTGCGCGTGTGTGGACGTAACAACATGCTTAACTCTACGATGCCACTTGACTAACAACAAGACACAACACGAGGTTCAGCCCAAGAACGCTGAACGCCTCAACGAGAACCATCACAAACACAACC
>ML807139.1:10919-27765 GCA_009831015.1 Picea engelmannii
GATGAATGATATTTCATGGTTTGATTATGCTTACACCAGCCTTATCCAATAATGGAAAAAGAGAACTTGTAAAAATACACACTAACCCTGGCATGATCTTGGGGTTCTTGTCCATTTTCAATAACTCACTTCCATTTCCTACCAAGAAGTGATAGAGATTCCAACTGATGACTTTTGATGTTTGATGTATCCTTGTTTTGATTTATAACCAAAGAAAAGGGAAGGTATCACGGTGTTGATAAGATGACATGATGGTTGCATTGCCTTTATGAGTTTACTTAGCAAGTGCATCTTAATATGGTTAGATGTAGGGTAGGAAGAATAAGTTCTATTACACTCTTTGTAAGAGTGAAAGTCCCCATATGGATCCAAGTGTTACCCCTCAAAATGCATAAGCATTTTAAGGCATCCATTACAACAGTCGCAAAAAAAGGTGGCCAATTCAAATTTCCAGGAGACTTTCATGGTAGTGTTTAAGGTATTTTTTAGCAAGTTAAGTGGTCATTTCAAGCAGTTTTATGGTCTCTTTAAATTCACCTCAAATGAGATTGGATTTGGACTAGAAAAAGGATAAAATCATGGATTTAAGGCTATTGTAAGAAGGGTGCATTTGGAGCAGAAATCATTCTAGACTAATGAATCTTTAAGAAACAAAAGTTGATAAATGAAATGCACTGCCTATTCTCATCTTGTAGAAAAACATTTGATATCTTAGGGAAGGGAATATCACTTGACATATTTGTTTTGAAATAATACATGTAGAGGATATATCTCTAGAACGTATGACCAACAAAAATACTAAATCTCTCTGCAACAAAAGGGAATGCTGGTTTATACCTATTTGATGCAATCAATGGTAGCAAGGAGGGAAGAGTCATATAAAAAAAGAAATATGTAATCCAAATAATCCTCCTGCACCAAATCTAGAATTCAAGCACATTTATGGCCAACCATTAGGAATGAGGTTCTATAGGAAAACTAGTGAACTTTGTTAGAAAAACAGGTTCACGAAGTAATAAAATAAAACAAATGCAGAAATAAAACACAGAAGATACACAATACAATAGAGACACATATGTATGTGGTTCACCTAGTGTGGGATACTTCCACCAGAGAAATTTCCAGGTCCTTCCTTTATTATTATCCATCAAATGAAGGGATACAACCTACAACACACCCGATGTAACTTCCTCTTCTTTATCACACAATATCCTCACTCAGAATACAATATTCGGAATAATACATAGCCACAATACATTTCCCTCATAAAAGAGGGTTTCCTTCTAGGGAAAAAAACCCTAACATAACTTCTACCGTCAGATTTGAAACCTTAAAATGAATGGTTCATATTTACTATGAAATTACAATATACATTTACAAGGCAATTTTTCCTTCGAGGGCTTTGCCCCTAAACCCTCGCCGGGGGCCTGCATGCCCTCAAAACCCCCAACCAGGGGGATAGCCCCCCTGGACCACGTAGGAGGGGAAAGACCCCCATGCAATCCCCCGCGTGGAGGGGTGTACATTCTTCCAGGGTGTAAAGTCTTCATGGGGTATAAAAAGGACTGAAAACAAAGACCTCTGAATTAGGAAGATAATCAGGCTCCACAACCAACAATCTCCCACTTGGAGACTGATCTCAACAACTCCACCATTGTTGTATTTGCTGGAATATGATCCTTCTTGGACCTGGAAAATTTCTCATATTCATATTCATTCTTGAAGACCGACTGAAACTGAGTAGGAACTCAATTTCTTCCCGGTTACTCCCTTTGTTAACATGTTTGCAGGATTCTGGCTAGTCTGTATCTTTTCCAACTTCAAATGTCCATCTTCCAAGACATATCATATGAAATGGTACCTGAGATGTATATGCTTAGTCTTCAAATGGAAGGATTTGCAAGATTAATGACACTCTCACTATCACAATACAACCTGCTATTCTCCTGCTTCTTTCCCAATTCCTCCATAAACCTATGTAACCAAATCATCTCTTTACTAGCCTTTGTAGAAACTTCATACTCTGCCTCTGTTGTTGAAATTGCGACAACCTTTTTCAGTTTTGAAATCCAACTTATTGTTGTTCCACCTACAGTAAAACCATACCATGTGGTGCTCCTCCTGCTATATTTATCACCTGGCATATCTGAATCAACATATCCTTGTAGAACAATGTCTGAACCTCCAAAACATATTGCATGAGTATCAGTACCTCTCAAATACCTGAGAATACACTTTACATCCTCCTAATGTTCCTTACCTGGATTGTTTATATACCTGTGCACAACTCCCACTGCATGTGCAAACCATGACATACATCAAGCTTCCAACTGTTGATGAATAAGGTACCTTGGACATGTATTCTATCTCCTCTTGTGTCTTGGGACACATTTCCTTAGTTAAGTTGAATTGGTTGGAAAAAGGTGTACTAACTAGTTTTTCATTCTGCATTCTAAACCTGTGCAACGCCTTCTCTATGTACTCACCCCGAGACAATTTCCATTTGAGATTTTTCCTGTCTCTTGTTATTATCATACCAAGGATTTTCTTTGTAGCACCCAAATCCTTCATCACAAATGAATTAAATAATTTCTTCTTGAGCACATTTATATCCTACATATTAGAACCTCCAAAAAACATCTCATCTACATACAATATCAAGATAATATAGCTTCTATTTTCTAGCCTTTTAAAATAAACAAAGTGATCAGAATGACATCTACTATAACCTTGTGCTGTCATAAACATGTCAAACTTCAAATACCACTACCTTGGAGCTTGCTTTAGGCCATACAATCTCTTCTTAACCTGGTAGATCTCTAATGACACTTGCAAGAGTTTGAGGTACTTGCTGCTCCTGTTGTTGTAAATTTTGATTTTCTGGTACCTTTGGAATTTATTTTTCAGTGATCTCATCAAGCACTATGTGTTCTAGTTTTTGTTTTTCTTGTATATTTCCCTGCAACTAATCTTTGTACATGAACTTCTCATTGAATATGAAATCTCTGCTCCTAATGATTTTTTGATTTTCATAATCCCATAAGCGATAACCAAAATCATTAACACCGTATCCAATAAACACTTCTTGGATTTTTCCTCAAGCTTTGCTCTATTTTCTTTATCAATACAGAGAAATGCTTCACAACCAAAAGTCTTCAAAAAAGAATAGTTTACCTTTTTACTTGTCCATGCCTCCTCTATAATTCCACCATCCAAAGAGCTTGAAGGTCCTCTGTTTATTAAGTAAACAATAGTATCTATAGCATCTACTCATAAATGTAAGGGAAAACCAACATGCAATCTCATACTCCCTGCACGCTCCATGATTGTCTTGTCCATCCTTTCTGACACACCATTTTCTTTTGGTGTTCCTAGAATTGTCTTCTCTCTATGAATCCCATGGTATGAACATTAATAATCAAACTCCTTGCTGTAATATTCACCTCCATTGTCTGATCTGAGAAACTTAAACCTTTTTCTTGTCTCATTCTCAACTAAAGCTTTCCATTTCTTAAAAGTATTAAAAACATCATATTTTTGTCGAATGCAATAAAACCAAGTTTTTCTAGTTGCATCATCAATAAAAGTAACATAATAACGAGAGCCACCAAGAGATGACACATGATATGGTCCCCATACATCTGTATGCACAAGAACTAACCTTTCACTCTTATTTTCTTTTCCGACACTGAGAAATACAACTCTCTTTTATTTTCCATAAACACAATGCTCACAAAAATCCAAATCAATTTGTTTAAGATCTGGATTTTTTTTTCTTTTGTGAAGTATATGCATCCCCTTCTCACTCATGTGTCCAAGACTATGATTCCACAATGTTGTATCCACTCATGTAGAAGCTAAAGAGATAGAAGAGTCAATATTAATAGTACATAAATAAAATTACCTACCTTCTGTCCTTTTGTTATCACTAGTGATCCTTTGGTGACCTTCCACATCTTATCTGTAAATATGGATATACAACCTTCACTTGCCAACTGACCTGTTGAAATCATATTTTTCCTTAGATATGGAACATGTCTTACCTCTTTCAACAACCATTGGTTTCCATTCCTTTCCTTTATTTGTACCTTTCACATTCCAATAATTTTTCATGGTGCATCATCACCCAAATGAACCTGTCCAAAATCACCTTGAACATAATCTAGAAAATGTTTCCTATGGGGTGAGGCATGAAATGAAGCCCCTGAATCTACTACCCAATATTCAAAAATATTATCTACATAAAGAATCAAAGCATCTTGTAACACATCACTTGTTATGTTTGCTTCCTGATTTTTCTCCTGATGTCCATCTCTTTGTTTCTTTGTAACTCTGTAGTCTTTCATCAGATGTCTTTTCTTCCCACAATTCCAACACTCTGTATTTCCTAGTCTTGATTTGGATCTTCCCTTCCTATAATTCCCGCAAATCCATGATCCCTTTCTTCGATCCTTTTGTCTTCCTCTGTTATCCATGTTTAATGCATTACCTGATGTCTCACCTGTGCTTTTCCGTCGCATTTCCTCGCTAATGATAACACCAAAAACATCATCAAATTTTAAAGTGTTTGAACCAGATACATAGTTACTTACATCCATGTCCAAGACGTTCCAACTTTTTGGTAATGAGCACAACATTAGAAGAGCCCTGACCTCATCATCAAAGTCCACTTTTACAGAACTTAGTTGAGTAGTAACCGTATTAAATTAATTTAAATTGTATGCAATAGACCCACCTTCTGACATCTTCATATTAAATAATATCTTCATTAGAAATACCTTATTGGACTCTGAAGGTTTTTCATATAGTTTATCCAATGCATCCATCAACTCCTTCATTGTATTTTCTTTCGAAATATTGAAAGCCACCGATGCTTCCAAGACCAGTCGTATTGTTCCTAGTGCCTTTCTATCAAGAACCTCCCATTCTTATTCCTTCATGGCCATCGACTTATTTTCTATTCCACCCAATGGTAGGAATAGATCCTTTTGATATAAATAATCTTCCATCTTCATCTTCCATAATTGGTAGTTTTGGATGTTAAATGTCTTGACCCTAAAATTTTCACCTTTCGCCATTTCTCCCACTCGAAACAAGAACCCTTTTTTCCTGCAAGTTACCTTTTGCTCTAATATTAGTTATTAGAAAAATAGGATCGTGAAGCAATAAAATAAAAAAAATGCTGAATAAAACATAGAAGATACACAATAAAATAGAGACACAGATATAAGTGGTTCACCCAGTGTGGGATACATCCACCATAAAAATTTCCAGGTCCTTCCTTTATTATTATCCAATAAATGAAGGGATACAACCTACAACACACTCGTTGTAAATTCCTCTTCTTTCTCTCACAATCTCCTCACTCATAATACAATATTCACAATAATACATAGCCACAATACATTTCCCTCATAAAAGAGGGTTTCCTTCTAGGGAAAAAAACCCTAACATAACTTCTACCATTAGATATGTGACCTTATAATGAATGGTCCATATTTACTATGAAATTACAATATACATTTACATGGAAATTTTTCCTTTGGGGGCTCTCTTTTTCCCGAACCCCGCAGGAGGGGCAAGCCCCCCTGCACTCCCCTGTGTTGAGGGGTGTATAGTCTTCCATGGTGTAAATTCTTCATGGGGTATAAACACAGATGAAAACAAAGAACTTTGAATCAGGAAGATAATCAGGCTCCACAACCAACAAAATTTACATTATGGATGCTTTTTTTGGATTGCTTCCTGTAGGTTCTAAAGGAGGGCATGAAAAATAACATTTCCAATGAAGCTGAGGGAGTGCCATTTTGATTGACAAATGATCATGATTTTAGGAGTGATATACTTCACTTATTCTATTATTGATCTTCAGTGAAGGAACTTTTTGTTTTCTATCTTCAGTGGATATGATACTAGCAAGTTGATGAAATATGATTCAAAGAGTGGGGAAATAATTGTGTTCCTGAGGAGCATGAAGTGAGGTGGAATAAAGACATGCCCAACTATGCAATAACCTTTTAGTGGAAATATAACAAGCACTAAGTGCAATCCATAATAGACTCCACTACTTACCAAACATAGCCAATATGGAGGCTGCAATATCTAGGAGTATGTTAAATTGGACTAGGCATATTTATGGGATTTCAATAAGAATTTCCTAGAGGTTACACTCCACAACAATTACACTCCATCTTGGGCACTGCCTAAAACATCTATATAACATGGAAATCTGTTCACACAATTGAGACAATACTCCATCTTTGGCTGCACTATTTGTACTCTGTTGTGCAATTGTAGAAGTAGGAAGAGCCTTATGTGGTATATGAAGAATTCAAAATGATATGTTTGAGGATAATTGCAAGAAGAAAGAGGACATATGGCATAGGAAAACCATTGACAATCTCAACACTCTCAAGCAATGAAAGAACATTCATTGCAAAGACCTTGCCCAATGCTATTTTGAGCATCTTTTTACCTTTATTGAAGTTTAATATGATTTCTTGGAAGGTTTGTTGAATTCGTAACAAGGGTGCTCAACCCATATCACACATTCATAGGATGCATTTCCTTCAAAGTTGTAAATTGGTTGTTCTAATTTTCAGGTAAGCAATGTGCTACCCAAGTTCATATGTACTCATTTCTAATCCAATGAACACAACCCTTAATTTGGAACCTACTCTTCTTGCATAAATACTTTTGGATACCAAGGCACCCTCAAGTTACAACTAGAAGGGAGCAAAAAACTATAAAATGAACTTTTCCTAGGCAAGTTAAACGACTCTCAAGAGAGACTTTTGAGAGTTTCTCATATAATGGAGAGTTTGGACAATTTTCTCTTAAGCAAGTAGGAAACGATGAAACATTAATGCTCTAAATTTATAGAAGGTTAGCAAAAATGTTAGTCATTAAGCACACACAAATGTTTTATCATTAATACTCGAACTATTTGAAAGAAAAGATAAATCAAAAGGTTGAATTACTCTAAAATTACAGTTAAAATGCTCTATTCTTTAATCAATATTTATGAATAGTCTATGAAATTGGATATGCATAAGCATTGTTCTATCAAGCTATTACACTAATTAGTACAATGGTTCTACTTCATTACTAGTTTCTTGTTGGTATCATAATAATCTCATAATGATTACCATAGTGTTACTCTTTCACACTTGTATTATCTAGCACACACTAATTAATCTAGGAGTCAACCATGCAAACAAACCTTCTCACAAAGAAATGCTAGTTGGTGATAGAATCCAACATTGTAGGATCGATGCACGAAGGGGCTGAGTTTTGGTGGGTGGGAAAGTTATGTTGAAAACCTACTTAACAAACTAACTCCCCGGTGCAAGTTACCTCACCGAGCAGTGGGAAACCCTCAAAGGAGTCCGAGTGAGTCTAGCCAACTTCTATCCCAGGTACAACACCACCTTTCCTGTGCTGTCACCTTGGGTAGGAAGTCTAAAATATTATGGCCTCTATGGTACCACCTACTATACAAAAGTAGAGGGGAGACAATCGACAATCGACACCAAGACCAACAAAGCAGGGTTGATTACTTTGTCGGCCCCAATTTGACCTCGTGCTCGACCCTTGTGTTAGAAGGGCTTCCCAAATTCAATGATATAGCAATTGGATTTCACTCCCTAACTCAAAGATCTATGTTTGTTTTTCAGATTTGGAAATTTATACTCACAATCCTATTCCAAATCTCTACACCTAAGCTAATATGGGTTTGAAGAGCCCTAGAAAAGTTTCTAGATAAATTTTAATTAGCGCTTGAATTTAGGCTATTGTTACTCAAAGGAGTGGTCATGAAACTGAAGGTGTTTCAAATCGACTCTTTAAACCATGCAAGCGGAAAATGAAATGAAATAATTTCAACTTTGATGAAAACTAGCTATGGGAAGGAGTAAGAGGTTTTCCCGGATCCCTGTAAGAGTCTTTGGAAGAATATGGTAATTAATATTTCAATATAGCCCACTTAATGGAATCATTCCCAAAAATAAAATTTCCCTTGGCTCACATTAATGGTTTTCATGGATGAGCTACATGGTGCCAAATTTTTTCTACAGATTAAACTCCATTATCTGATATTGACGAACTTACTAATGCAATGTAATAAAGTGGAATAATGTGACACTTTCCAATGTAATAAAGTTCTATCACGAAGAATTGCAGGGTGATGTCTCTGAAGGATAGTTTCATGGCAGAAATAATGAGGACAAATGGCCATGTGGAAGGGAACTCTAAATGTAAAGAAGGAATAAATGGCTACAAAGATCATAGCATGGATATTGCATACCAAGAAGAACAAGACTACAACACCCTTAATATGTGTTTAGGTTTGGATTTATAGATGATAAATCCTAGATGTTTGAAGGGTGTTCCCATTAAGTAGGGATGAGATCACTAAGAGGAGTGGAGGTCCATTAATAAGAATGATTTAAGTATTCAATAAAGGTTCACCCATTATCTTTTCACTAAGGGATGACAAGAAATTTGGGGTCCATAATTCAAGGAGGGGTGGTGGAGAGCCATATGTTCTCATAAAAGACAAGTTAGAAGGATGTGCCACTCATATCCTTATCAATAAATGAATAATTAATGGACTAAATAATAAAAAGTAAAAATGGAATAAAGGATAGGGGATGTGAAAGTTGGGAGGAATGTTTTTAGGAATCTAAATAAGTAAAACAAAGAGAGGTTTTATTTTTTCCTTGGAAAGTGAAAACAAAGGAAATAATATAATTCTAATTTAGTGTTTGACCCGTGAGCTAAGGATTCAAAAGATTGATGGGATTTATTAAATAACAAGTTTATGAGTTTGGTTTCTTTTAGATGTTAAATAATTAGGGGAAAAGGGATCCCTTAAGTTACATGATTCCATAAGGCGTATTCTTAGGAAATCCAGTTTGGAGCAAGTAGAGGAAAACACCAAATTGAAAAGGAGGATAACAAATTTGGAATCTACATTGATTCCTAAACCATTGTTTATGTAACCATTGGCCATTAGGACACCATATGAACAACTTGAAGACAATCCAAGATAATTTCCACAGCAAAATGAGCCCAAGGGTTATTGTAGAGGGTTAGGAAGACAATTGCAACCAAAATTGAAAAAATATTGAAGTTGTTGATGGATCTATGGGAATTCACATCCTTCCTCTAGTGTCTCGGTGCGGGAGACTACTAGGTTTTGAGACAAGTATGAGCAGGGGAGAAGAAGGATATATTTCCCTCACCTTCCAACACAAAATTGGAACTAATGCAAACTTGTAAAACAAAAATACTATTCTCGCATTAGAAATGTAAATTAATGAAGTGTGCAGAGGTACTCACCATACTCTCTCTCTCCCTTAGTCTCAAAGTCACTTGATAAATTTTACATATGGCCCTCGACGGGTGAAACTATTTCCCTCCACTTAGTCTCAGAATCACCTGATATTACCCTCGATGCAGGATGTCTCGCACGTGGGTGTAGGTATCAAATCTTAGAGCATAATGAACCTGGGTTAAGTGACATTCCCTCCACTCGGTCTCATAATCACCTCATGATATTACCCTTGATGCAAGTCTTGCACGAAGGTACAAGTATCAAAGCTTAGAGCATATTGAACCCACACAGGTTAAGTGATATGGTATATATTGGATTAAGTGATATGATATGTTATAGTGTTAACTCGCATGGGTTAAGGGGTTATAAGGGTTAGATCGGTTATGGGTTACATATGTTAAGGGTTAGATGTGATAGGTGTTAAGGAATTGTGGTTAGGGACAATAGGGGTAGGGGATAATGGGTTTTAAAGTTACGCATTGTATGTGTTAGGGTTACATCTTAGGGGTTATAGTATTTTGGAGTTAATTGGATTAAGGCTATAAGGTTAAAGAGACAAGGGTTACATGGGGTGGGAGTGTTAAGGGTTAAAATTTATAAGGTTTAAGAATTACGAGAGTTATAATTTAGAGTTTATAAGTGTTACAAGTTATACATGATGATAAGGGTTAGGATGTAGGAGTTAAGGGTTAGGAATTATACCTATTAGAGGTTAGGTGTTATAAGAGTTATGAGAGATAATGCTTAGGGGTTATGGTTTTTTTTGGTTTTAGGGGTTATAGAAGTTAGTTGAGGTTATAGGTGTTATGAGGATCATAGTGGGTTATAGGGGTACATTATTAGTTTTACTAGTTAAGGGTAATGTGAGTTATTAGGGATAGTTAGAGACTATCTTGGTTAAATATTAATGACAAAATTGATTAATATTCCAAACACTTAGGGATTAGTTGTTAAGGTTTTTTTTATTTATAATTGTTAGTGGCTAGGTGTTATAGGTTGTATGGGTAACTGGTTTAAGGCCGATGAAGGGTGATATAGGTTAAGAATAGAGGCCAATGATTACGATTATAAGGGTTGGGGTTTAAATGAGTTAGGGGTTAAATGCATTAGGGGATATGGGAATTGGGGTTAGGCATTATATTTGATAGTGGTGATAATGATTATGAGGGATGCTCATATATTGTAGGGGTTAGGGTTTATATATTTTAAGGGTTACAAGGGTGATAATTGTTTATGGCCATAAGAGTTTTAAGGGTTGGGTATAACAGGTTATTTAGGGTTTATATTTATCCATTATAACCACCAACCCCAAAACCCATAAACTTTAACACCACTGATGCTTATAACACATAATTCACACCATGTAACCCCTAAAACACCCAATTGCTAACATATATCCTCTAACTCTTACAACTCTTAAAGCCCAACCCTTACCAACAACAATACATATAACCCTTAGCATATAGTTTCTCTTATAACCCTTAAACCCTAATCCTCCAACATAAAAAACCAAATGTGAAACAATCATAACCCTTTAGACCTAACCCTATTACCCTTAATCAATAATCCATCTAAACCCTTAAGCACTATAACACCTAAACCCTATATCATAACTCATATTTCCTCCAAACATTAACATGTATCAACCCTACTAATCCCTTATAACCCTTGAAACATATAACATTTATCTCAAAAATCATGATAATCCTTAAACCATATAACCCTTAAACCCTAGCCTACATAGCTTGTACAATGTTTATCTTCAATTTAAACCCTATAATTGCTAATGTCTACCCTAAAACCCCTAAAAAAATAACCCTTAACCGTAACTTCCAACCACTACACCATATAACACTCTTATGCAACTTCACAATTACAACATATTTCCCTTGTAATGCTTAAGTCTTATCACCCCCACCAATATTAACCCCTATAACCATACACACCTACTCCCTAACCCATGATTTACAACACACCTATAAGTCCTAACCACTATAGACCCTATCATCATTAACCCCATAATCATTATCCCCAATGATCCTACGACTCCTACAACCCTAAACCTTTAATTCATCTTTATTGTCTTTGTGTTTCTCTCTCATCTAAGTACGCTTTTGCTCCATAAATTATATTAGTACGAAATCATTATTTAAATACAAAATCTCATTTATTTCCTTCTTCTTGCCATGGCCAAAATCATGGGCCTAATTGGCATGATGTTGTTTCTGAATGACACATACGATGAATATAAAGAGTGGGTGTGTGACTGATCTTTGAGTATGTAAACCATCCCATATCATCTAGGCATGAAAAAACTAAATCCATGTCAAATTTCGGTGCATACAGAAACATTTTGAAAACATTTCAACTTCGGCCTCATTCACACGTCATTGTTTCCCATCATGTACTCTATCCCTAGTACAATGTTTTTTAATAGTTGTTTCCTTTAAAAATTCGACCGAGAAAATTAAAACAAAATGAGGTTGAGATGGGTCGATATATAGAGTGGGTGTGTGAGTAATATTTGAGTCTGGAAACCCTCCCATATCGTCAATGCATGCGAACAATCTATCGATATCAAATTTCAGTGCATACAGAAACATTTTGAAAGAATTTCAACGTTGGCCCCATTCAAAGGTTATTATTTCCCATCATGTATTCTATCACTAGTACAATGTATTTTAGCTATTTCCTTTAAAATACAATCGAGACGCACGTCCCCACATCTAGTACTGCAAGGCAATGCAATAACCTCGATAAATAAGTACTTGATTAATGGCAGAAGCTTCAATATCAATTATTTCTTGTCTTTGTTTTTTTCTCTAATCTAAGTACTCTTTTTCTCCATAAAGAATATTAGTACAAAATAATTATTTAAATATGAAATTTCATCTATTTCCTTCTTCTTGCCACAACCAAAATCATGGGCCTAATTGGCATGATGTTGGTTTTGAATGACAAAGACAATGAATATATAGAGTGGGTGTGTGATCTGGATTATTTTCGGTACGAAATGAGAGCGGAGATATAATAAATAAATGCACAGAGATATTGCAGATATTCAATAATATAACAAAAATGTATTAGAGATGCAACCATAAACACAGATATACAGTAATACACGATTTCTATTAGTCAAAGAAATGTACAGAGACTGTAAAAATACAGAGTGAAAGACTCGCTAGAATGGTGGCATCTTATCTCTGAGAAGAGATGTGACGACTACTCGCATTCGCAAGAAGATGATTACAATGAGGCTCTGAAGGGCCTTTTACAATAAACGGGAATGCCAAAATTCCTAGACATCCAAAAACCTAACCCTAGGAGATGAAGCGCCAAAAGTCACGTGGGCCCCGTTTGGGTAAGTGAGTACATCAACTTCCCGGGGTCGTAACTTTTGCATACAATCTTCGTTTTAGGCATGTGATAGCTCGTTGGAAAGGTATTGTCGAGGATATTAATTTTGGGGGCTCAATCATGCCTTCAGATATCATTGAGAACATATATATAAAAAAACCTTCATTTGGACCCTCAAAATGGCCCCGAAAGTTAAAACCTGCTAAAAATAGTAAATTGCCAAAATGGCCAGAAAACTGTTTTGAGCCATTTGGAAAAGGTGGGTGGCCACTGATATCCACCTGGATCAATCCTCCCTCCTTAGGAAGAAATGGTCTCCATTGTGTTGAGTTCCCGGGGGAGAGGGAAAAGCATTTGTTGAATCTACATCTTGGTGAGCTGCTTGTCTTGTTGGAGAAGTCGCACTGCTTAGTTTGTGGAAATCTGTCACAAACCTGTGGCTGGAAGGTTTGGAACTTTTTAAACAGTCTGGCTATTTTAGATGACTGTGTGCAGAAGGAATCTTCGTGCTTTGCTACAACCTTGTCGACCTGCTTCTGTTGGATAGAAGGTGCTTTGGCTGAAGCTTTGGTGGCTGCAGTATCCTTCTGTTCACCCTTTGAACAGATTGTGGAGAAGATGAATTTTGTAGTATGATATACTACCTTGCGGCACTGTTTAGGTGGGGCAGTGGTTGGAAATACCTCTGGTATCCTGTAGAGATGACCCACCAGAGTAATAATGACACTACGGGGTCGAGACTCATAGATAACATGGCGTTTCCACATATATGGCTGGCCCAAGAGAACATCACAGACATCCAGCGGGGAAACATCACATAATACCTCATCCTTGAAAGGTTGGATGCCGTATGACAATCGAAACTGCTGCCTGACACGAAGATCTCGTCCTTGGCGAAGCCACCCAATGCTGTATGGTTGTGGGTGTGGTGTTGTCGACAATCCCAACTGTTTGACGACCTCTGTTGAGATGAGGTTCTTCTGGCTTCCGCTATCAACAATAAAATGCAGCGGAGTCCCCTTCACCCACATCTGTGAATGAAAAAGGCACTCCCCCTCTGATGGATCTGTTGGTTCTTCTGGTTGAATTGCTTCGGTCGCGACAATAGCAGTGGGGTCTGCGTCGATGATCTGTCTTTTACCAGTATTTTCAGAATCAGATTCTGAATCAGGGTTCGGCTCCTTGTCTTTGGTCTCAGACACCAATGACTGTTTTGAGCGACATTTGTCGGTGTTGTGCCAGGGGATTTTGTGGAAATCACACCATTTTCCGGTGTCCTTCTTTGTCTTCCCGTGACCCTTCTTTTCCTGTGGCTTGGACTGGTTTTCGAGAGATTGTTTGTTTGGGTTGTCTTTGTCATACTTTGGTTGTTGTGGATTTGCAGACCCGAACTCCTGTTTGTTCTGGTGCTTAAATTTATGCTTGATTTTAACAGCATATCGATAGGCAGTACCAAGTGATGAGATGTCCAAAAAATCCATTTCAGTTTGGATGTATCTGTGTAGAACCCCACGGTATTTCAGAACCAAATGTCGTTCAGAGTCTTTGATACCACGCTTGGTGCGCAAGGTATGGAAGCTATTGGTGAAATTTGGAACTGATTGGCCCTTCTCTTGTCGTAGTGTGGTCCATCTCATGTACTGGTCCTCATAGTTTCCAACAGGGTAGTACTATTCCTTTACCGCATCCACAAAAAATTCCCAAGTGGGCTCGACCCCATATATTCTAGAATCCTCTGTGGAACTCTTCTCCCAGTAAGTTTCCCACCAATGTTTGACATGGGGGAGAGCCTTAAGGAGTGCGAAAGTGATCTTTTCCTTGTCTGAAAAATTATGAACAGAGAAATAACCTTCTAGCAGATTTAACCATTTATCTAGGGCATTTGCATCTATTTGACCTTCAAATACGGGAATATCAAAATTAACCTGTACCTTGAAAGGCGAGGTGCCTCCAAAGTGGTCGCTTTATGAAGATGCACCTGATGCTATCGACAGGTGTTGAAGGATGTGGGAAAAATTCTCCATCATTTCATCCCTCTGTCGCGTGAGAGTTTGCTCAAGCAACAGACTGATAGGATCGTCTGCTCCATCATTTTTCTTTTCTTCCGCCATTGAGGGTTTCTTGGGTGTGAGAGAGCGATTGTCCTCGAGAGAGACAAGCTCGAGACCCAAATTTCTATACTCGGACCTCGTCGGGGACATGCACTGAAAAAAATGATCAAGAGCAGCCTGCTCTGATACCACTGATCCAGATTATTTTCGGTACGAAATGAGAGCGGAGATATAATAAAGAAATGCATAGAGATATTGCAGATATTCAATAATATAACAGAAATGTATCATATATGCAACCATAAACACAGATATACAGTAATACGCGATTTCTATTAGTCAAATAAATGTACAGAGACTGTAAAAATACAGAGTGAAAGACTCGCTAGAATGGTGGCAGCTTATCTCTGAGAAGAGATGTGACGGCTACTCGCATTCAAAAGAAGATGATTAAAAGGAGGCTCTGAAGGCCCTTTTACAATAAATGGGAATTCCAAAAGTCCTAAACATCCAAAAACCTAACCCTAGGAGATGAAGCGCCAAAAGTCATGTGGGCCCCGTTTGGGTAAGTGAGTACATCAACTTCCTGGGGTCGTAACTTTTGCATACGATCTCCGTTTTAGGCGTGTGATAGCTCGTTGGAAAGGTATTGTCGAGGTGATTCATTTTGGGGGCTCAATAATGCCTTATTTTATCATATAGAACCTTGATCTCGAAAAACCTTCATTTGGACCCTCAAAATGGGCCCGTAAGTTAAAACCTACTAAAAATAGTAAATTGCCAAAATGGCCAGAAAACTGTTTTGAGCCATTTGGAAAAGGTGGGTGGCCACCGATATCCACCTAGATCAATCCTCCCTCCTTAGGAAGCAATGGTCTGCATTGCGTTGAGTTCCCGGGGGAGAGGGAAAAACGTTTGTTGAATCTGCATCTTGGTGAGCTACTTGTCTTGCTGGAGAAGTCGCGCTGCTTAGTTTGTGGAAATCTGTCACAAACCTGTGATTGGAAGGTTTGGACCTTTTTAACCAGTCTGTCTATTTTAGATGACTGTGTGTAGAAGGAATCTTCGTGCTTTGCTGCAACCTTATCGACCTGCTTCTGTTGGATAGAAGGTTCTTTGGCCGAAGCTGTGGTGGCTATAGTATCCTTTTGTTCACCCTTTGAACAGATTGTGGAGAAGATGAATTTTGTAGTATGAGATACTACCTTGCAACACTGTTTAGGTGGGGCAGTAGTCGGAACTACCTCTGGTATCCTGTAGAGATGACCCCCCAGAGTAATAATGACACTACGGGGTTGAGAGTCATAGATAGCATGGTTTTTTCAGATATAAGGCTAGCCCAGGAGAACATCACAGACATCCTGTGGGGAAACATCACATAATACCTCATCCTTGAAGGGTTGGGTGCCGTATGACAATCGACACTGCTAGCTGACATGAAGATCTCGTCCTTGGCGAAGCCACACAATGCTGTATGGTTGCGGGTGTGGTGTTGTCGACAATCCCAACTGTTTGATGACCTCTGCTGAGATGAGGTTCTTCTGGCTTCCGCTATCAACAATAAAATGAAGCGGGGTCCCCTTCACCCACATATGTGAATGAAAAAGGTGCTCCCCCTCTTATGGATCTGTTGGTTCTTCTAGTTGAATTGTTGCGGTCGCGACAATAACAGTGGGGTCTGCGTCGATGATCTGTCTTTTACCAGTATTTTCAGAATCAGATTCTAAATCAGGGTTCGGCTCCTTGTCTTTGGTCTCGGCCACCAATCACTGTTTTGAGCGACATTGGTTGGTGTTGTGCCAGGGGCTTTTGTGGAAATCGCACCATTTTCCGGTGTCCTTGTTTGTCTTCCCGTGACCCTTCTTTTCCTATGGCTTGGAATGGTTTTCGGGAGACTGTTTGTTTGGGTTGTCTTTGTCATACTTTGATTGTTGTGGATTTGCAGACCTGAACTCCCGTTTGTTCTAGTGCTTAAATTTCTTCTCGATTTTAACAACATATCGATAGGCAGTACCGAGTGATGAGATGTCCAGAAAATCCATTTCAGTTTGGATGTATCTGTGTAGAGCCCCACGGTATTTCAGAACCAAATGTCGTTCAG
>ML807139.1:68454-81169 GCA_009831015.1 Picea engelmannii
TTTCATGTTTTGTCATTTGACTATTGTAATATAATTTGAGATTGATGTATTGTGTGAGCTCACATATGTCTTTTGTCATTCAACTCTTCACATGTTGTATTGCTTTCCTAGATTAATTTCCTGCTTTCCTAGTTAGTCTTTCAATGCTTTTCTAGATTAATTTCATTTCAACAATTTAGATTAGATTACTTCTACTTCAGTCCTGCATATATAGTGCATGTGATTCGTAAGCCTACGAACCTCATATTGACAAATTAAATAGTTGGGCAAGTACTACAATGAAATTAAATGACAATATTTTCGCCTAACAATTTACAGAGCTGAAGGTGAAGAGGCCTCTATTCACTTGACCCGTTACTAGCTATTAGAAATATCAGTTTGTTCCCTGGAAGTCAAAATTGGATCCTTGCATGCTGTCAATATGTTTCCTCTCAGATTCGGGAGAATATATCATTCTATAGCCCTAATTAGATTTATATTAGGGCTATTTCCAAATAGCCTCGAATTATTAGGTAATGTACTAGCAGTTTATCAAAGATGCACTCATCCATGCTCTCATCTCGAGAGGCCACGATCCAGTAGAAAGCATCTTAATGATGAGAAAAATATGTATGGTTGCTACTAATACTCTGCCCAAGCCTGACAATAATGAGGAAGATTTATAGGAGGTCAGACACGAATATATTGGTTACTCTCGGGCATACCAGGTATCATTTTTCGCAAAGGACCTTTGTGAAGACTAAGGTCCATAGATTTGCATCCACTATCCCAATCATAATCTACCTACCCCCGAAAGGACCTCCCTTTTGTCCCCTTTTGGGGTGGGTGAGGAGGGATTCAAACCCTCGACACCATGGTTCGTAGCCACGTGCTCTAATCCTTTGAGCTACAGGCCACCTCTCCATTAGATTCGTTCCCAGGAGTCCCTCCCAAAAGGAGGGATTCCTCTCTTTAGCCGGGGTAAGAAGATGCAGAAGCGAATTTATCTCTATGAGTGAGTGCAGGTATTGCATTTCAAAGTAAATTATGGAGTGGGAAAGAAAAGAAGTCAGAAATGGGGTTTTGAAGAAGACGACCTTGTCTTCTAATGAGAATAAGAGGCATTAAGCTTTTATCATCCTGGCACTGAGCTATTTTCTCGCAGGGCTTCCCCTATAGTATCGTCACCACAGTAGAGTTTAACCACCAAGTTCTGGATGGGTTGGTGTGGTTCCTTTACGCCTTGGGAACTATATTTTCAAACCATGAATGAGGAAGGGCATAAATGTGTGAAAGGCATATTGGCTAATGACTATGAGGCCCAAATTCTGAAAAGGACAGTGAAGGGGTGTCCCTTCCAGGTAGAGAACCCTCCTCTTCCCTTCTATCCGACGAAGAGGCAGGGCAGAGCTTTTGGTTTCATAGTTTCATGTTGTCAAACAATTGACCAAATAAAATAGATGGCTAGTCCCCGATCAGATCGATCGGGTAATGCAGGAACAAGGTTCAAATATCTCAGTCTGTTAGGAGGCCTCAGATGCATACATCACTGCACTTCTAATTGACTCCTATCGTAATGATAAACAACTTGTCTCTCCATGACCTTATCTTGGATTCTCAATACTTTTGTCGCTCCATCCCCTGCAAGGACAGAGAACCCATCGTTGTCCCAGCCATGTTCACGACTAGGGATCCCAGGGAAGTAAGAATAAGAGAGCACTCATCTTAGGGTGGGCTTCCTACTTATATGCTTTCAGTAGTTATCCACTCTGCACTTGGCTACCCAACGTCTAACATGGGAACGATATTTGGTACACCAGAGGTGCGTCCTTCCTGGTCCTCTCGTACTAGGGAAAGGTCCTCTCAATGCTCTAATGCCTACACTAGATATGGATCAAACTATCTCACAATGTTTTGAACCCAGCTCACATACCGTTTTAATGGGCGAAAATCCCAACCCTTGGAACGTACTACTGCCCCAGGTGGCGAAGAGCCGACATCGAGGTGCAAAACCTTCCCATCGATGTGAACTATTGGGGAAGATCAACCTGTTATCCATAGAGTAACTTTTATCTGTTGAGAGAAAACCCTTCCACTCGGCACCATCGGATCACTAAGGTTGACTTTTGTCCTTGCTCGACAGGTGGGTCTTGCAGTCAAGCTCCCTTCTGCCTTTGCACTCGAGGGTCGATTTCCGTCTGGCCCAAGGAAACCTTTGCACGCCTCCATTACCTTTTGGGAGGTCTACACCCCATAGAAACTGTCTATCTGAGACTATCCCTTGGCTCCTAGGTCCTGACACAAGGTTAGAATTCTAGCTCTTCCAAAGTGGTATCTCACTGGTGGCTCAACACCCCCCCCCCGAGAGGGAGCCTTCTTCGCCTTCCACCTAAGCTATGCAAGAAGAACCCAAAGACAATCCCAGGGAACAACAAAGCTTCATAGGGTCTTTCTGTCCAGGTGCAGGTAGTCCACATCTTCACAGACATGTCTATTTCACCGAGTTTCTATTCGAGACAATGCTCGGATCATTACGCCTTTCGTGCAGGTCAGAACTTACTCGACAAGGAATTTCTCTACCTTAGGAACATTATAGTTACAACCGCTGTTATAGTTATAGTCATCAGGTCACCAACTTCCTTAACATTCCATCACTGGGTAGGCGTTAGCCCCCATACATGGTATTACAACTTTGCGGAGACCTGTGTTTTTGGTAAATAGTCACCCAGGCCTGGTCACTGTGACCTGTTGATGAGGCACCCCTTATCTCGAAGTTACGAGGATATTTTGTCGAGTTCCTTAGAGAGAGTTGTCTCGTGCCCCTAGGTATTCTCTACCTACCTACCTATGTCAGTTTCGAGTATAGGTACTCGTTTGTTAAAGGTCATTTGAGCTTTTCCTAGGAGTATGGCATGTGTTAGTTCAACATTGTAGCACTTGGTACTTAGACATTGGCTCGAGGAAATTTTATCTACCCCTTCTTACCCTGAAAAAAGCAGGGTCACCTTGGGTCCTTGAACTGATAACCATCTTTCGGCTAAGCTAGCCTCCTCCGTCCCTCAGGACCAACAAGGGGTAGTACAAGAATATTAACCTGTTGTCCATCGACTACACCTTTCGGTATGATCTTAGGCCCCGACTCACCCTCCGTGGACGAATCTTGCTGAGGAACCCTTAGGTTTTCAGGGCATTGGATTGCCACCAATGTTTTCATTACTCAAGCCGACATTCTCTCTTCCGCTTCATCCGCACCTGCTCATGCCAATGCTTCCATTTGAGGTGGAACGCTCCCCTACTGACGTATTTTTACATCCCACAGCTTCGACAGATAGCTTAGTCCTGTTCATCTTCAACACAAGACTGCTCGATCAATGAGCTATTACGCACTCTTTCAAGGTTGGCTACTTCTAGGAAAACCTCCCGGTTGTCTTTGCAATCTTACTTCCTTCATCACTGAGCAGGCATTTAGGGGCCTTAGCTGATGATCTAGGCTGTTTCCCTTTCGACGATGAAGCTTATCCCCCATTGTCTCACTGGCTGACCTTTACCCCCTTTATTGGGGAAATCTAGTATTCAGAGTTTGACTCGATTTGGTACCGCTCTCGCGGCCCGTATTGAAATAGTGCTTTACCCCTAGATGGTCCAGTCAACTGATGTGCCTCAAGGAATTTCAGGGAGAACCAACTAGCTCTAGGTTCGAGTGGAATTTCACCCCTAACCATGACTCATCCGCTGATTTTTCAACATTAGTCGGGTCGAACCTCCACTTAGTTTCACCCAAGCTTCATCCTAGTCATGGATAGATCACCCAGGTTCAGGTCCATAAGCAGTGGCAATTGCCCCATGAAGACTCGCTCTCACTACAGCTCCGGTGGGTTCCCTTAACCAAGCCACTGCCTATAAGTCGCCAACTCATTATTCAACAGGCATGCAGTCAGAGATATTATTTTCCTCCCACTTCTTGGGAGCTTACGATTTCATGTTCTATTTCACTCCTTAATGGGGGTTCTTTTCACCTTTCCCTCACAGTACTACTTCGCTATCGGTCACCCAGGAGTATTTATCCTTTCAAGGTGGTCCTTGCTGATTCAAATGGTATTCCACATGCCCCATTCTACTCGGGTTAGAGCGTAACCCAATGATGCTTTTGGATACTGGACTCTAACCATCTAGGGTGGAGGACTCAACCGCTTCGCCTAGCAGCACATAGCTTATATTGTGATCTCCCATAGTCCCGTTTTCACGGTTTAGGTTGCTCCCATTTCGCTCACCACTACTACAGGAATGGATTTTGCATTCTATTCCTTTGGCTACTAAGATGTTTCAATTCACCAGGTTGTCTCTTGCCTACCCATGGATTCAACAACAGTTAAAAAGGTTAACCTATTTGGGAATCTCCGGATCTATGCTCATTTTCAACTCCCCGAAGCATTTTGTCGCTTACCACACCCTTCCTCGTCTCTGGGTGCCTCGATATCCACCGTAAGCCCTTCCTCATTTGAACCTCATCATTAAAGGCTATACTATCCTAAGGTGCTACTAAATGGAAAGATCTTATCAACGTCCATGAATGATAAATCATAAATCAAACTGTCGGCTTTGAATAATTTTGTGCTATCATATACCATTGTATTGGATAGGATCATAGGCTTGAGATAAACGAACTCGAACCACTGACATCCTCCATAGGGTAAACCATTGTCTCTCAGGCCTCCCCAACTGATTCTACCATAGAGGCCAACGATAGACAATAACTCCCCCCCGAACAAAACTCACAACTTTCATCGTACTGTGCTCTCCAAAGAGAAACTCTTCCAAAAATGTGATGAGTTGAAATCCCATTTTGGGGATTCTTGTATTTTTGGGCTATCCAACTACAAGAGAACTAGGACAGGACCAGAGAGCTCTCCCCTTTTTCCACCCGAATTTTTGGTCCTAAGAATGATTGCTCTTCTCCGACCCTTCCTTTCCAACCAGAGTGAAAAACTAATGCATTCCACTCCTTGAATCAGGGTGGGTATATGGTCGGTATGTGACCCCTCGATGCCTTCAACATCCTTGGGGTGATCTCGTAGTTTCTACGGGGTGGAGATGATGGGGTCGGTCCATGGCATGGTTTTTCCTTTTACCACATTTTGCTTGAAGGGTTGAAGGGAGATAGTACATCAAGATGTTCGCAAGGGCCAACTTGATCCTCTTCCCTGTTAATGTTTAAGCCATTATTATAGTTCTTTGCATTTCAATGAATAACAATAGCATAATATAAGATCATTGAGAAATACACAATCACAAGAGACACATCATTTATCTTGGGAAACCCTCATGGGGCAGAAAACCCAACAAAACTTCCTTAATATAGATAACCAATACAATGCCAAGAGATAAATCAAACAAGTACAGAAAGTCCTCTCACAAAGATGCGCCTCTCTCTCCCTCTCTTCTCCAACTGCAGCTTCGAAACTTGTCTCTCAATGAACAAGTGAGTGTGTGTCTAAGTGAGGCACTAGCCTCCTTATTTATACAAGATTGGCATGTGTGGGAGTGTCCTTTCACTGGCAGGGCCGACTTCTTCTTCTGGGTGGTTATAACCAACTTTATTATATTCCGGGGCCTCTTTGATATATTCTGGAGCCGACCTCTTCTTTTTCCTATTACAATTATATTTTGACCAATCCACAAAAGAGGATTTGGTACTTTTACAATAGCTGACATGATCAATCCACAATGGGAATTGATCCAATGAATAATATATAAAGTAATAATAAGAATACACTTTTCAGTTACATTATTTCAACACTCCCCCTCAACAAGAAGGGTATTCTACAACAGCATTAGATGAGAGAGAGGCCTTTATCATCAAAATCATCAGAAGGACAATATCATCAATATCATCTTGGAACACTGACTGGCGTATCTATAAATCATCGAAAGTTTTCTTCATCGACAGAATCGTCATTCTCAAAGGAATGCAATCATCATCTGCATCAATATGTATTAGTATAAAATCAATACATCATCATCATCACAGCACGAGGCTAGCTCATCATAATAAAAGACTGGCTTTACGTCACAACTATTAAGCTGGACGCTCAGTACTCATCTTTCTTTACATTACAAAAATCAAGCTAGAAGCAAGATACTAGACTGGCTTTACGTCATAGCTTCTCAAGCTGGAAGCACAATACTAGTCTCATATCAACATCTTGCTTTATGTCACAACACTCAATCTGGAAGCAAGATACTAGACTCGCTTTATGTCATAACTGTCAAGTCGGAAGCACAGTACTAGTCTCATCACATCTTCTTGCTTTACGTCACAACCATCAGGTTGGAAGCAAGATACTAGACTGGCTTTACGTCACAACTATCAAGCTGGAAGCACAATACTATTCTCATCACATCTTCTTTCTTTACATCACAACCATCAGGTTGGAAGCAAGATACTAGACTGGCTTTACATCACAACTATCAATATGGAAGCACAATAGTAGTCTCATCACATCTTCTTGCTTTACGTCACAACCATCAGGTTGGAAGCAAGATACTAGACTAGATTTACATCACAACTATCAAGCTGGAAGCACCGTACTAGTCTCATCACATATTCTTTCTTTACGTCACAACCATCAGGTTGGAAGAAAGATACTAGACTGGCTTTATGTCACAACTATCAAGCTGGAAGCACAATACTAGTCTCATCACATCTTCTTGCTTTACATCACAACCATCGGGTTGGAAGCAAGAGATGTCTCATCACAAAAAATACTCCCCCTTTCGAGGAAGGTCCTTTCAGAATATTCCAATCTTATCTCGAAAGTGCTCAAACTTTACACGAGATAGAGGCTTGGTCAACACATCAACAACCTATTCATCTGTGCTAATGTACTGGAGCTTTAAGGCTCCTCTCTGCACCATGTCACAGATGTAATGATATCGAATCTCTATATTCTTTGACCTGTCATGGAATACATGATTCTCTGTCATCTTTATGCAACTCTGGTTGTCACATAGGATCGTGGTTTCTTCCATCTCTAGGTAAAATAGGCCGGTCAACAACTTTCGAAGCAATATAGCTTCGCAGTTGGCAGAACATGCAACAATGTATTCTGCTTCTGCTGTGCTGAGAGAAATGCTGGATTTCTTCCTACTCTGCCACGAGATCATGGCTGATCCCAAACTAAAACAACATCTTGAAGTTCTTTTCCTGTCAGAAACACTTCCTTCCCAATCTGAATCTGTACCCACTCAATGTGAAATCATGATCTCCATCATAATTGAGACCACAATCTAATGTACCCTTAAGGTACCTCATCACATGTTTTGCAGCCACAAGGTGAACATGTCTAGGTTCTACCAGAAACTGAGTCAAAGTGTTCACGGAAAAACAAATGTCTAGTCTGGTGTTCTTCAGGTACATCAACGATTCAATAATCTGTCTGTACAATGTGGCATCAATCAATTCTAACGAAGTATCGACTAGCAGCTTCAACTTCGTTTCCATGGGTGTATTCATGGGCTTGCACTCTAACATGTCGAATCTCTTCAATATTTCAACTGCATACTTCCCTTGGTTAAGGAAGATTCTCTCTGGACTCTGCCATACCTCAAGACCTAAGAAATAGTGCATTAGGCCAAGGTCTTTCATCTCAAATTCTAAAGCGAGTCTCTTCTTACATTCGGTGATGAGATTTTCTTCTCCAGTTAAGAACAAGTCATCCGCATATAGCAATAGTATCAATGGCTCATCATTCATAACCTTTGTAGTAGAGGTTAGAATCTGCTTTACTCTTGGTAAATCCCAAGCTCGTCATAAATCTGTCTATTCAGCCATACCAAGCTCTAGGGGCTTGCTTCAATCCGTACAAGGCTTTCTTCAATTTGCAGACATGAGACTTCTTGTCTTCAACTTCAAATCCTTGAGGTTTCTCTATATACACTTCCTCTTCGATAACACCATTTAGGAAAGCTGTCTTTACATCCATCTGGTGTAGCTTCCACTTCATCTTATCTACAAGGGATATGATGGTTCTGATCGAAGTGTATCTGGCTACAAGAGCGAATGTCTCTTCATAGTCAATGCCTTCTTTTTGCGAAAAGACACGAGCTACAAATCTTGCTTTATACTTCTCAATACTTCCATCAACAACATGTTTTATTTTGAAGAGCCATCTGGATGATATCACATCCTTGCTATTTGGTCTAGGAACTATTTCCCATACATCGTTCTTTATTATGGATTGGTATTATTCTTTCATGGCATTTTCCCATTCTTTATTTTGAATGGTTTCTTCAAATAAAGTAGGCTCCTTTTCTAGGAGATCACACATCAAAGCCATATAACTAGAGAATGGCTTAGGTCTCTTCACATGTCTCGTGGTTCCTTCAGGAACACCATACTTCTCTCCATATTGAATAATCTCTCTAGCCCAAGATGGCTTTCTTTTATGGAGGATCATCATCTGAGGAGGTTCTTGAAACTCTACTATGTCATGATATTCTAGAATTTCCTCATCAGGGGAAGTTACAACTTCCCTCACTGGTTCAGCAGCTCTGGGAACCTCCCTCGTTGATTCTGCAACTCTAGGGATTACGGGTTCCTCTTCATATACCTCTTCAAGCTGGCATTTTCTTGACTTATTGAGCACTGCATCTTCATAAAAGGTCGCATCCCTGCTGATTTCAATGTGGCGGTGACTTGGTATGTAGATCCTAAAGGCCTTGGATACCTCACAGTATCCCAAAAATATTTCCTTCTTTCCTGAGCGTTCCAACTTGTTTCTTTTCTCTTTCGGTATATGTATAAATACTGGGCAACCAAATATTTTGAGATGGCTTACCTTTGGCTTCTTTTCGATGAACATCTCTTTCGGGGTATTGAACCCAAGTGCACTATGGGACAATCAATTTTTCACATATACTACTGTCATTGTTGCTTCTTCCCATAAGCACATAGGAAGATCTTGATCGTGGATCATGGTATCGATGGCTTCC
This sequence comes from Picea engelmannii, assembly GCA_009831015.1. Classification (NCBI taxonomy): domain Eukaryota; kingdom Viridiplantae; phylum Streptophyta; class Pinopsida; order Pinales; family Pinaceae; genus Picea; species Picea engelmannii. The sequence continues at coordinate 77,425 of ML807139.1, forward strand.
ATTATCGTTCTGTTCTTTCTTTCAGCCACACCATTTTGTTGAGGATTATAGGGAGTAGTGAGTTCCCTCTTGATCCCAACATCTTTGCAGAAGCTCACGAACTCTTTCGAGGTGTATTCTCCTCCATTATCTGACTTGAGTATCTTGATATTTATTTCATAAATATTCTCTATCAAGGCTTTGAATTCCTTGAACTTGCTGAACACTTCATATTTAGATTTCAAAAAATACAGCCAGGTCTTACGAGAGTAATCATCAATGAATGATACATAGTATACATACCCACTCACGGAGGATGATGGAATTGGGCCACACACATCTGAATCGATGAGTTCTAGGACTCCTTCTGCTTTACTGTCTCTCTTCGGAAAAGGGTTCTTGATGTTCTTCCCTTGTGCACATCCATTTCATACACCTTCATGATCAACCTTGAGTTCTGGTAAACCTGTGACAACTTTTCATATGTATGGTAGCGCCTTGTAGTTAATGTGAGCTAATATTCTATTTGAAAGTTCACATGAGTTTTCAATGGCATGGGTCATGGTAGCCTCTGAGTGACCCTTTAGCTTATACAAGCCATTTTATTCACTTCCAACGATGATTGCTTCATTTAAGGTTTCTCCTTTAGCCCACATAAGAACGTCTCCATCTATAAAGGCAATTATGAAGCCTTTCTTTTCTAAAGCTGAAATGGAGAGTAGGTTCTTTTTCAAACCTGGTACATAGAGTACATCCTTCATCTTCATTGAATTCCCTGAATTCAGTTTGTATTTTGATTCTCCCACTCCCTTGATGGGATATTGGTAATCATCTCCAAGTGTCACTTTCTGAGAAAACTTCTTTTCTGAAATGGAAGAGAGAATATCTCTTTGTCATGTCATGTGCTTGGAGGCACCACTATCAATGAGCCAAGTGTCCTCTCCAGGTGTTACTGATCCTGAGAGTGCCAAGATTCAGACATGTTCTTTAATTTGTTCTCTTAACATCTTTGCAGGTGGCTCTTCATCTTTAACTGCATGGGCATGGTGCCTCTTTTGTTTCCTCTTCTATTCTTCTCGTCTAGCTGGACACAATTTTGCAATGTGTCCCATCTTGTCACAATGGTAGCATTGTACAGATGAGTAATCTCTTTCCTTTCATTGTCCTTTCTTCTGAAATCTCCTTGGTGTTGGAAGGTTTACAATTGGGAGTAAGATTGTCATTGATGGCAAGAACAACGATGGAAAAGATCAGTGGGAGTTGAAGTATCAAAACACTTCACCACCGAAGTAGCGAAATCACGATGTGACGAAATCACAAGGTGGACGAAATCGCGAAGCGGAAAAATCGCGAAGGTGGACGAAATCGCGAAGCAACGAAATTGCAAAATCGCGAGAAGATCTAGGCCGTAGTATCTGGGGTATCTACAAAGGCTCAATAGCTGTTAGATATGGTGAAGCTACAAGGCAGATAAGTCCAAGAGTCATATAACTCCCAAAAACTGTGAAGGAATCCTGGCCATCCATCGGGGAAAGTCGTGGACTGTTGATCAAGAGGACGCATGGTGGAAGATCGTCATGTCGCTGACTGGAAAGTCAAAGGAACGAAATTCCCTAACTTCTCGAATTCGCGATATGCGAAATCATGAAATAATCTCAACCGTTAGATTGAGGCCAAATATGGACCATTGATCAGGCACAACGAAGGCTTGTGGAGTTGCAAACTCCTGATAAAATATTGACCGTTGATCCAAGAGGGACGCATGGCAGAAGATCAAAGCATGCCAAATATCCATCTCGGAGTTTCGCATATCACGACTTGGAGTGATGAGAACCTTCATCACAGGAATCTCGAGATGTGAACTCAAGATAAGATCTGGACCGTCAGATCACCAAGGGTTATGGACCGTCAGATCACCAAGGGTTATGGACCGTCAGATCACCAAGGGTTTCAGACCGTTGATCTAAGATCCATCTCAGAGCTTCGCCTATCGTGACTTGGAGTGACAAGAACCTCCATCTGAGGAACCGCGAGATGTGAATTCACGATAAGATTTGGACCGTCAATTCACCAAGAACGTGGACCGTCAATCTAAGCTCCATCTCAGAGTTTCACCTATCGCGACTTGGAGTGACGAGAATCTCCATCTAAGGAACAACGAGATGCGAGATCACGATAAGATATGGACCATCGGATCTATGGATATTTCAACCGTCAATCAGACTCGATGAATTTTATAAACTCGCTCAATATGAAGCGCCTTTTTGGCATAGCCTGTGGCCACCACCGGTGGTCACGAGAAGGGAAGGAGTTAGTTTAGATAAGCTCCATTTCGGGGTTTCGGGAATCACGACTTGGAGAGTCGTGATGCCTCATATCCAGATTCACAAAATGTGAAATCGTGAAATCACTTTATGCATAAGTGCGTGGTCTCATCCGGTGGTCACACCATTGAAGAAGCTGAAGAGAAGAGTACATGCAGACAAGCTTCCTTTTGGTGTTTTGGGGATCGCGACTTGGAAAGTCGAGAAACTCCACAACGAAATTAACGAAAAGGAGAAATGCGAAATCGTGAAAAGCACATTATGAAAAAGTGCTTGGTCATAGCCATGGTCATATAAAGGAAGGAGCTAGCACAGAAAATCTCCGTTTCGGAGTTTTAGAACTCGTGACATGGAGACTCAAGATGTCTCATCGCAGGAATCTCCGAATTGCGAAATTGAAAAATGGGTAAATAACGCAAGAACTCATCAGAGTTAATCCAATTATGGAGGTGAAAATGAGCATGATCAGAGGGCTAATGTTGATCCTCATAGTGTAACTACTAGAAACCATTGATGGTTTCTACCAGAGGATGCGAAGAGACTTCTGTGTGATTTCCAGAGGAGCTGAAGAGTTACATGGAATATGCTAGTGGAATGAAGACGACTCATGGAGGAAATTGACAGCTGGATGAGGGTTGGAGCTCGTAACTGAAACATAAAGGATGAGATCGACTATAATAGAGAATACGAAGAGTCTCAAATTCCAGAGAGAAAAAAGAATCTCGGCATAACACCTAGTGATGATAGACACAGGGGTTGAATTGCCAGAGAAGCTGAAGAGTCATGATGATGATCACTCAAAGCACTTGAGATGTGGAGGATATTAGTGTGGTATGAGCATGTAGAGGAATGGTGAATATTGCATGCCCAAGATGCATAGAAGCTATATATACAAGGTACAGAGAAGAGATGCGGTTGCTGTTGGAGTTGCCGTGGTTGCTGTTGTTGAAGGTGATTCATGCGTGAAGGAGGAGGGAAGTGTAGCAGCTGAATTGAACAGAAGAGGAACTGTGCAATGAATGGACATGGCGCACAGAGAATAAAAGGTAGAAGAAGAGACAATGCAAGTCAGGTGTGTAGGAAGGAAATGAGGCAGACAGAGCAACGAAATGCAGTAGAACAGTGATGAGACTGGTAAGCTGTTATTGAACGCTATATCACTGTAATAGGTTTCATTATTTCATATTCATAATCCAAGGTGGTATGGAGGTGCTAGGGAGGACTGTTTTCCTCAGAGGTTCAAGTGGGTGCTTGAACACAGGGAGTTGTAGCTTCCTTCTAGTTGGTGCTAGAGAAACGAGGGAGTTGGTGCTTCCTTCTAGTGGGTGCTAGAGAAAAACAGAGAGTTGGTGCTCTCAGCAAGTTGCAGCTTGCAAAACAAAGGTTGTAGCCTCACAATGAGTTGGTGCTCATATGTATGATAATGTAAAGAATGTAAATAA
>ML807139.1:82178-93450 GCA_009831015.1 Picea engelmannii
AATGACTCCTCTATTGAAGATAAACTAAATGACTTCATACTTATGGCCAAAGAGGATTATGATAATAAAATCACAGGGAGTGATGAAGAAGAAGCTGTGGTTGACATGGAAGGAGAACTGATTAGTGCACTGGAAGAGATTGATAGACTAAGAATCAAGAACAGAAAGCAAAGACAATTGTTAATACAATTCGAGAAAGAAAATAAATAGCATGATGAAGACCTTGTCTTACTAAAAGTAGAATTGGAAGAGGCAAAGAAAATCGAAGAGATTCTAAAACAACTATCAGAAAAGAATGCAAGATGTGAAGCATTATAACAAGAAGTAGTGAAAACGAGGAAAGAAATGGAGAATTTTCAATCCTTGTATAATCAGAATCTGTCAAGTATCAAAGCCTTAGAAGGATTGGCCACCATTCTGAATCAGCAAAGAAATCCAAAGCTGAAAACTAGCTTGGGTTATGAAGATGGATCAAGCAGTGGTAAGATAGGAAATGAAGAACCCATCAAGTTTGTCAAAAGTACAACCAATGACAATAAAAAACCTGCAGAAACAAAGGAAGACAATCAGCTGCCCAGGTCGAGTAAGGTAAAAGATGCAAGATCTGAATTTGTAGAACAAAGAAGTAATGCACTCACTACTGAAAGATGTCATCAGCCTGGAAGAAATCAATTTGCTCAAAGAAGACAACCATTTTCCAGGTACAAAGAATTTTTCTATGGATATTGTTACTACTGTGCTAACTTTGGTCACAAAGCTGTAAATTGTTCCTTAAGACTTAGATATGAGAAATTAAGATTTCAAAGGAATAAATACTTGCCACAACAAAGAATGATGCAGCCAAGTAACAAACCTTCACTGATTGCTAATTGCCAAATTAAGTCCAGCGATATGCAACTAAAGAGGTCAAGAAATAATCAACAGTTAATGAGTAAACAACGCTGTACCAATAAGTTTGACCTGTTGAAAAATGAGATTGAATGCTACATTTGTCATAACTATGGACACAAATCTATAGATTGTCGTCTAAGGGAATATGAACCAGATTCCAAATCCCCTGCTAAAAATTTTAAGTTTTGGAAGAAGAAGGAAAGTGACAAGTGTGGATTAGTGTTGTCCGCTCAAAGAAGAACAAATCCTTGGTATATAGACTATGGATGCTCCAAACACATGACATGAGACAAAGGCAAGTTTCTATCTCTAATTGAAAGCAAATCAGGAAACATAACCTTTGGAAATGTTGCTCCAGGGAAAATAAAGGGCAAAGGGATGGTGAGCTTAAGTATTGGAAAAGGAAAAGCCCAAGATGTTCTCCTTATAGATGGGATGAAACATAATCTGCTCAGTGTAAGTCAAATGTGTGACAGAGGATGTGAAGTGGTGTTCACATATAAGGACTGTAAGATAAAATCTGTAACCTCAGGACAAGTGGTGGCCAAAGGCACAAGGACATAAAATAATGTATATGTGCTGAAAGAAAATAGAGAAGAATATCATCTAAGCAAACATGATGAAAACTGGCTATGGCATAAGAGACTTGGACATCTAAAATTTGACCATTTAATCAAACTCAAAAAACTCGAGGCAATAAAAGATCTTCCGAGGATATCAAAGACTCGAGATTCAATGTGTAAACCCTGCCAAGTAGGGAAGCAAAACAGGACATAGTTTAAGTCCAATAGTTTTACTTCAACTGAAAAACCACTCCAACTAGTTTATATGGATTTATGTGGACCATCAAGACAGGAAGGCACAGGGAAAGAAAACTACTTCATGCTGATTATCGATGATTACTCCAGACTTACTTGGGTTTCCTTTCTCAAAGAAAAAGCTGAAGCATTTGAGAAGTTTAAAATATTTAAGGCTTTAACTAAGACTCAAACAGGGAAGAGGTTAAAGGAAATAAGATCAGACCGGGGATGAGAGTTTATGTCAAGAGACTTCAAGAAATTCTGCGATGAGCATGGGATCAAGAGAGAATACACAATCCTAAGAACTCCACAACAAAATGGAGTAGTTGAGAGGCAAAACATAACAGTGCAGAAAATGGCCAGGTCAATGATGAATGAGAAGAACATTGGTCAAACCTACTGGGTAGAAGCAATACACACAGTAGTCCACGTTCTTAACAAATCCCACCTCAGACCACAAAGTGACAACACACCTTATGAACTATGGTTTGGAAGACCTGCTTCAATTAAACACTTCAAAGTCTTTGAGAGTAAATGATATATAAAGAATAATGATGAAAACCTTGGCAAATATGATGACAGGGTTGATGAAGGTATCTTCTTAGGGTATGCTACAAACAATAAAGGATACAGATGCTATAATAAGAGTCTGCATAAAATGGTTGACTTTATTGATGTAAAAGTTGATGAAGGAATCCCAACAAGAGAGATGTACAGAAATGAGTCTTCTACAGAAGACATAGTTGAAGCTGACGATAAATAGGTCCAAGAATCAGAAAACGAAGACTCTAAATCAGATGAAGACTCAGACACTCAGACAGACTCAAATCAACAGTTAACTTCAAATTCCTCCTCCAGAATCATTCAAAAGAATCATCCTGCAAGTTAGATAATTGGAGAAAAAGACAAAGGTGTACAAACCAGGATAAAGCTAATCAAAACCACTGAACAATATCATATAGATTTCATATCCATGCTGGAACCCAAGAATTTCAATGAAGCTAACAAAGATGATCACTGGGTAAAAGAAATGAATGATGAACTTGATCAGATTGAGAAAAACAATACGTGAGAGATGGTTCAAATACCTGAAGGTAAAAATGTTATTGGTTCCAAATGGATCTTTAATAATAAGTTGAATGAGCAAGGACAAGTTATCAGGAACAAAGCAAGGTTAGTCTGTAAAGGCTATGCTCAGATAGAAGGACTGGATTTTGGTGAAACATTTGTGCCCGTAGAAATATTAGAAGCTATCAGAATGTTTCTTTCTTATGCTTGTCATAAAAGGTTTAAAGTCTACCAAATGGATGTCAAGTCAGCCTTTCTAAATGGAGATTTAAGTGAAGAAGTCTATATGGAACAACCAGAGGGTTTCAAACTGTCTGATAACCCTGACTTAGTATGCAATCTTAAGAAAGATTTATATGGTTTAAAACAAGCCCCTCGAGCTTGGTATCACAGACTGGATATGTATCTCAAAGACAAAGGGTTCAAGAGAGGAACAACTGACATCAATCTGTATATTAAAACAAAGGATAATAATTTGCTCATCGTATTGGTCTATGTAGATGACATCATCTTTGGATGTAATAAGGATTCATTGGTACAATGGTTTTCTTCTGCCATGGAGTTTGAATTTGAAATGTCTATGATAGGAGAACTGTCATTTTTTCTTGGTTTCCAAATTACTCAGAGGCCCGAAGGGATGTTCATTTCTCAAGAAAAATATCTAAGAGAAATGCCGAAAAGGTTTCAAATGGAAGATTCTAAACCTGTGGGTACACATATGGTAACTGGATGTAAATTAAGCAAGGATGATGATTCACCTGATGTTGATCAAAGAACATATCGATCAATGATAGAAAGCCTATTGTACATCAAAACATCTCACCTAGACATAATGCATGCTGTAGGAATGGTAGGAAGATATTAGGCTGCACCTAAACAGAGTCATTTGCAACCTGTCAAAAGGATATTCAGGTATTTTAAAGAAACAATGACATATGGTCTGTGGTATCCCAGAAATAAAAATCTTCAGTTGACTGCTTATTCAGATGCAGATTGGGCAAACTGTGTTAATGAGAGAAAAATCACCAGTGGAGGAGCATTCTTCCTGGGTGACTTCCTAGTAGCTTGGCTTAGTAAAAAGCAAGGTTCCATTTATTTATCAAACACAAAGGCAGAGTACATTGTTGCTGCTACCTGTTGCACTCATGTATTATGGATGATTCAGACACTTGCAGACTTGGAGGTAAAATACACTACACTGATCCCAATTCATTGTGATAACACTAGTGCCATCAATGTGTCTAAAAATCCTGTATTCCACTCCAAGACCAAGCATATTCCCATAAAATATCATTTTCTAAGAGAGAAGGTCTCCAATCAGATTGTTCAAGTCCATTACATTCCAACCACAGAACAAATTGCAGACATTTTTACTAAACCTCTACCCAAGACACCATTTGAATATCTCAGACAAAAGCTGGGTGTTATCCCGTCTCACATGTAAGAGAGTCCATCCTGTTAGGGGGAGTCCTGTATTGGTTGCATATCTGATACCTCCTAAAATTAATGCAACAACTCAAGGGGAGCATGTTTTCTTTGACATTGATGTCAAAGGGGGAGAAAAGGAGTTGTTCGGATCGGATGCTATAGTTTGAGGTCCAAACAGATTAGCGCAACTGTTCAGGGTTTCCATCAATGCCAAAGGGGGAGATTGTTGGAAGGTTTACAGTTGGGAGTAAGCTTGTCATTGATGGAAAGAACAATGATGGCAAAGATCAGTGGGAGTTGAAGTGTCAAAACACTTCACCACCGAAGTAGCGAAATCGCGAAGTGACGAAATCACAATGTGGACAAAATCGCGAAGCGGTGAAATCATGAAGGTGGACGAAATCGCGAAGTGGTGAAATCGTGAGAAGATCTGGGCCGTAGGATTTGGGGTATCTACAAAGGCTCAATAGCCGTTAGATATGGTGAAGTTGCAAGGCAGATAAGTCCAAGAATCATCCAACTCCCCAAAACTGTGAACAAATCCTGGCCGTCCATCGGGGACAGTCGTGGACCATTGATCAAGAGGACGCGTGGCGGAAGATCGTCATGTCACTGACTGGAAAGTCAAAGGAATGGGGTTCCCTAACTTCTCAAATTCGCGATATGCGAAATCGCGAAATAATCTCAACTGTTAGATGGAGGCCAAATATGGACCGTTGATTAGGCACAACGAAGGCTCGTGGAGTTGCGAAGTCCCGATAAAATCTTGACCGTTGATCCAAGAAGGACGCGTGGAAGAAGATCATAGCATGTGAAAGCTCCATCTCAGAGTTTCGTGTATTGCAACTTGGAGTGATGAGAACCTTCATCACTGGAATCGCGAGATGCGAACTCACGATAAGATCTGGACCGTCAGATCACCAAAGGTTTTGGACAGTTGATCTAAGCTCCATCTCGGATCTTTGCCTATCGTGACTTAGAGTGACAAGAACCTCCATCTAAGGAACCAGAAGATGAAAATTCACGATAAGATCTGGACCGTCAATTCACCAAGAACGTAGATCGTCGATCTGAGCTCCATCTCGGAGTTTCGCCTATCGCGACTTGGAGTGACGAGAACCTCCATCTAAGGAACAACGAGATGCAAGATTGCGATAAGATCTAGACTGTCAGATCTATGGATATTTCAACCATTGATCAGACTCGATGAAGTTTATAAACTCACGAAATATGAAGCGCCTTTTTGGCACAGCCTGTGGTCACGAGAAGGGAAGGAGTCAGTTCAGATAAGCTCCGTTTCGGGGTTTCGGGGATTGCGACTTGGAGAGTCGAGATGCCTCATATCCAGATTCATGAAATGAAAAATTACGAAAGCACTTTATGCATAAGCGCATGGTCTCAGCCGGTGGTCACACTATCGAAGAAGTTGAAGAGAAGAGTGCGTGCAGACAATCTTCCTTTCGGCGTTTCGGGGATCGCGACTTGGAAAGTCGAGAAACTCCACAACGGAATTAACGAAAAGGCGAAATGCAAAATCGTGAAAAGTACGTTATGAAAAAGCACTTGGTCATAGCCATGGTCATATAAAGGAAGGAGCCAATGCAGAAAATCTTTGTTTCAGAGTTTCAGAACTCGTGACATGGAGACTCAAGATGTCTCATTGCAGAATCTCTGAATTGCGAAAGTGCGAAATGGGTAAATAACGCAAGAACTCATCAGAGCTAATCCAATGATGGAGGTGAACATGATAATGATCAGAGGGTTAATGTTGATCCTCACAGTGTAATTGCTAGAAACCATTGATGGTTTATACCAGAGGATGCGAAGAGACTTGTGTGTGATTTCCAGAGGAGCTGAAGAGTTACATGGAATATGCCAGTGGAATGAAGACGATTCATGGAGGAAATTGACAACTCGATGAGGGTTGGATCTCGTAACTAAAATAGAAAGGATGAGCTCAACTGTAACAGAGAAGACGAAGAGTCTCAACTACCAGAAAGAAAAAGGAATCTTGAGATAACACCTAGCGATGATAGACACAGGGGTTGAACTGCCAGAGAAGCTGAAGAGTTGCGATGATGATCACTCAAAGAACTTGAGATGTGGAGGATATTGGTACGATATGAGCATGCAAAGGAATGGCAAATATTGCATGCACAAGATGCACATAAGCTATATATACATGGTACAAAGAAGAGACGCAGTTGCTGTTGGAGTTGCTGTTGTTGAAGGTGATTCATGCATGAAGGAGGGGAGTGAAACAACTGAATTGAATAGAAGAGGAACTGTGCAGTGAATGGACATGGCACACAGAGCATAAAAGGCAGAAGAACAGACAACGCAAGTCAGGTGTGGAGGAAGGCAGTGAGGCAGACAGAGCAACGAAATGCAGTAGAACAGTGATGAGACTGGTAAGCTGTTATTGAATGCTATATCACTGTAATAGGTTTCAATATTTCATATTCATAATCCAGGGTGGTAGGGAGGTGCTAGGGAGGACTATTTTCCTCAGAGGTTCAAGTGGGTTCTTGAACACAGGGAGTTGTAGCTTCCTTCTAGTTGGTGCTAGAGAAACCAGGGAGTTGGTGCTCCCTTCTAGTGGGTGCTAGAGAAAAACAGAGAGTTGGTGCTCTCAGCAAGTTGCATCTTGCAAAACAGAGGTTCTAGCCTCACAATGAGTTGGTGCTCATATGTATGATAATGTAAAGAATGTAAATAATACTTATCATACTAAGAAGAAGAGGTTTTTACCCTGTATGGGTTTCCTTGAGAAATATCTGTCTCTATGTTTCTCATATATGTGACTGATGCTGAATGTGCCATTGTTTATTTCCCTGCATTATTATGATCATCATTGAGTGCCTTATAAATATTTAAAAGAAGCATAATTGTTTAATCTCGGTGACAACTGATTCACCCCTCCTCTCAGTTGTCCAACACTTGGATGAGATTATTTATGATTGAATTTGTTTTGGGGTTGAGACTCTTTGTAAGTCTCTTTCTGGAAGTAAGACTTCTTTCTTCCTCTTTTAGTGTGAGTATCTAGGGCTTAATCTTCATCTCTTGCTAGTAAAGCCTCTCGGTTAGCTACTCTTGTTTCTTCTTGGATGCATTCTTCCCATAGACTGTCAAACTTCAATTTCTCTGTTCTGGAACAAATCGTTTGGATGAATGAATCCCAAGGTCTTGTGAGACCATTTAGGGCTGTCATTATAAGTTTTTCTTCATCTATAATATCTCCAATTGCTTCTAGTTGTTCTTTGAATTGGTATATTCTGGAGAAGTATTCTTGGATTGATTCTCCTTTCTGCATTCTTGTATTCTTGAGCTGAGTTCTAATATTCATCTTTTGATTTATGTTCTTTCCTTCATATAGACTGTTTAGGGCATCAAAAATTTATTTCAGAGTCTTCTTTGGTGACACATAGGGAATTAGGTGGTCTTTGATTGAATCTGCAATGATTCTTTTGGCCCTGATTGTGTCCTTTTGGTTCTTTTCTTTTTCTGCACCATCGACGGGCTCCAACACTTTTTCTTTGACGAATATTTCTAGGTAATTCTCTTCAAGAATGAGACCAATCCTATACTTCCAGGCACATAATTTTTCCACACCTTCTAGCTTGTCAACAAGCTTAACGTTTGCAAACATCTTTTACTTGAAGCTGGGAAAATGTCCAAAAATGAAAATGTTCAAAATCAAATTCTGAACTTACCAGGAGGTGTGCTTTGCTGAGGCAAGTATCATGGTGTGCTTGGATATGTGAAAATCTAAATTTTACCCCTCCAAACTTGATCTGCGGATTTCTGGACTGGTGCTTCTGGTTTTCTAGTATCTCTGGTACTCTGGTACTTCTGGTACTCTGGTTTTCTGGTATTTCTGGTACATTGTGAAACTAGGGTTTCACTTTCTGGGAGATCTAGACACTGAAAAGGTGCGCTGAAGGTGCCAAAATGATCCTTGGGGGAGGGTGCACTTTTCTAGATGGTTTTAGGTCTGAATTACCTCTCCAACAAAAAACCCTAATTTGCATGTACGACAACAGTGACGTTTTTCATTTTTCTCTTGTGAAAGATGCTCTCTTCAGCTTGGCTCTGATACCATGTTAATGTTTAATCCATTATTATAGTTCTTTTCATTTCAATGAATAACAACAACATAAGATAAGATCACTGAGAAATACAAAATCACAAGAGACACATCATTTATCCTGGGAAACCCTCATGGGGCAGAAAACCCAACAAAACTTCCTTAAAATAGATAACCAATACAATGCCAAGAGATAACTCAAAAAAATACATAAAGTCCTCTCCCAAAGATGTGCCTCTCTCTCTCTCTCTTCTCCAACCACAGCTCCGAAAATTGTCTCTCAATGAACAAGTGAGTGTGTGTCTAAGTGAGGCGCTAGCCTCCTTATTTATACAAGACTAACACGTGTGGGAGTGTCCTTTCACTGGCAAGGCCGACTTTTTCTTCTGGGTGGTTATAACCACCTTTATTATATTCTGGGGCCTCTTTGATATATTATGGGGCTGACTTCTTCTTTTGCATATTACAATTATATTATGACCAATCCGCAAAATGGGATTTGGTCCTTTTACAATAGCCGACATGATCAATCCACAATGGGGATTGATCCAATGAATAATATATCAAATAATAATAAGAATACACTTTGCAGTTACATTATTTCAACATTCCCTAGGGATCCCAGATGATTTAACCCTAGGAGAGCCGCCGACTCCAACTATCGGCCATGTACGATCCATACTAGGTCTAACCAACTAACCACTCTACCTTCTCTACGTTCTTTACAACTCATATTTATTTGTCTCTGTAGAGTTTTTCAGTGGCATGTTCGGTCCTATTCCCCATTACTCAAAAAAAGTAAGCCACCGGTTTGGGTAAAATATACTATCATTACCACCTAGACGATCAAACATCCAACCCGTAATCACAACAACCTAATTGCAAGAGCAGAGCTCTACCAACTGAGCTATATCCCCCGTATCGGGACCAAGTGGAGCATACATGAACACGTTTTTTCTTTTTCTTCCTACGATTTTCCCTAGCACAACTGGGCTATCCTGGACTTGAACCAGAGACCTCGCTCGTGAAGTAAATCCTTGCACTTGTGATACTATCCAATCCACTAATTGGAAGAGAATCAATAGATTCTTTTTCAGGAGCGATTCATCCTTCCCGAATGTAGCATACAACTTCCTCTCTATTGTACTGCACTCTCCAAGTGTGCTTGTTCCATTTCCTTTTCTTTTTATTTCCTCGCCGAGCCAAAGGTGAGCAAGTGGAAATAACTTTTTATAAGAAAAGGAGGCGTTGAAAGACCCTCCTGGCCCAACCCCGGGACACTCCAAGATCCTTTTTCGAACCTGCTCTGCTCCCATTGTTAGGAGATGGATAAAGACATCTCCGTTGTACTAATCCAAGGGCCGTTTATAGTGGGGGGTCTAGGACCAAGGATTTATTTTTATTTACACCAAGCATTCTTATATTCTTATGACTAGATCCAATCTACTGGTCCCTGCAGAAAACAAATTGATAGAATTTCATTTTCACGTTATTCCTTTAGGGAATAATGAGGAAATCCTATCGATTGTTGTTTCCTACAGACCTCTAGGAAAATCATGAAAAGGATTGAATGGTAAGATCCCTCTGTCACCCTACCTATAATGAAAAGGGTGATCCCTTAGTTCTTGGTCTGTGAAGATGCGTTGTTAGGTGCTCCATTTTCCACATCTAGGATAAACTTCAACCTGTGCTTGAGAGATAACCATCCATACACTGATAAGGGATGTATGGATTATCGATAAGAGAGGATTCATGGTGGATAACCACCGCCCCCTCCGGACCACCCAGATCCAAAAATGAATAGAAAGTTGGATCTGCATTCGATCTCACCTGAATCGCTCCATATATCCTCATGAGGATAAGTTTAGTTCCAAACCCCGGTTCGAACAAACATGAGGAGTAAACCATGCTAATGTGCCTTGGATGATCCACATCTCCGGGTCAGGTGTTGATGAGCACATTTAACTATCCATGTGACTGAGAGCCTTCACAACCTAGTTACAATGACACGATTATCAGGGGAGCGCTCTACCACTGAGCTAATAGCCCATCTTGCAGGCCTAATGGGGAGGGAGGCCTTCCCCTACACCAACACCAATATATTGGAAAACCAATATATTGCAAATGAGCTAATAACTCTTCATTGTGCATGCCTCCCGGGGATGGAGGCCTCAATATATCCAAAATAGCAGAAGAGAAACCCTACTCTTTTTTTGCCTCTTGATGTTTCCACCCAAGCAAAGACATGTGTAAGCAAATGGGAGATGGGATTCTATCAACTTGTTCTGACCTGGGATGATAAGCTCATGGTCTCACTTCACTGTCAAGACCCAAAACAAGACTTCCTTAATATGTGTTAAGAACCAAATATCAATATAGCATAGAAAAACCTCAGAAAAAGTACTTGACGCCTTGAAAACGAGATAATTTCAGATAATAATCCTCTTCGAGGGGGAAACCTCCTTTTACCCCACTTAAATGTTCAAGTACAAGATGATTCAAAATGAACATGTCTCCTTGGTATATATAGGAGAATATGAGGTATAATTACAACTAATGGCCTAAAGCCGACATAAATAAAATAACATTACTAATATAATATGCCCCAATTAAGGGGTAATGAGCCAATATTAGGGCTTAACAAGCCCCTCCCCTTGAGACAAGTGTTGTTCGCAACACTTGAGTAAATATAGATTCTTATGTATAAAAGACTCATCTTCCCAAGTGGAATTTTCAGCTGATAGTTTCCTCCATTTAATGAGATACTCTGAAATGGATCTATTCCTCAACTGGCGAATCCTTGTGTCAGTGATGGCTTCAGGCTCCAATATGATTTTTCCTTCCTCTTCAAGTTCTGACAATATAGTTTGAACTGGGATCTTGTCTCCTATAACCTTCTTTAAGAATGAAACATGGAAAACTGGGTGTACTCGTGAAGATGCAGACAACTCCAATTTGTATGCCATAGTACCAATCTTTTGCAACACCTTATAAGGGC